>CABFVZ010002174.1:42108-67343 GCA_902151445.1 Timema monikensis
CCTTTTTTAAATCCTGCCCCCCCCCCCCGACCCTCTTTAACCAAGTAATAACGGAAAAGAGAAACAGATGAGACTATCCTAAGAATGTTCCCTGTAATTTAATTAAGGATTTGCTCCCGTTTCAATTTAATTACTCCCCGACCAGCTTCTGGCTACAACAGTCTTTCGGAAAACCGGCGAAAGGGGTTGAGGGATTGGGAAAAATGGGGGGGGGATAGGGGGATCAGTTTCCCTTTTCAAATGGAGCTCTATTCTCTCTCTCTCTTTTTTATTTAGGGATGAAAAGAGAGAGAGAGATTGGGTGGTCCAAGGGTGAGGGGTGAGGGGGAAGAAGAGTAAAGTTCACACAAATGAACTCTATGAGAAGAACAGTCGTTTGAGAGTATCGTAACATCGGGCGTTTCACAGTGCCTGGGGCTACGCCCCTACTTTACCCGCTAGTTGTGTCTGGTTTTACCACTCCTTACTCAATTATGGTGTTACCTCACAAAACTCAGTATTCAATACAGTAACTTAAATAGTTATAATCAGATGTTGCGTTTAGATTAAATATTTATAAAAACATTTAATAGTATGCTATTTTAGTGTTTATTGAAATGAACACAAAATATGGTTTAAAAGCTGTTATCACTCTACGAAAGCCAAATTAATACTAGAAATACAGGTTATATATATATATATATAAAGAAAGTATTTATACAACTCCCATTCAAACAAATAAACGAGTTAAATTCAACTTGAGATGATAAACCTGCTGTGTAATTCATATTTAAGAAAGGTACAGTGTCACGAAGAGATACTGTATGTACTGTACATTTTAAAGTTATCATGAATCTGACAAATTAACAAACAGTCAAGACTTTGTTAAAAAAACAATGGATATTTTAGGATTAAATTATATAAACGGGGTGTGTACCACGAAGTAGCCAACAAACTCCACCAGCGAAGTCTTGACATAATTTGAAATTATAAAGTTAATACAGTAGGATTTTCTGATTCAACATTGGTTAGTTAGAAAAATTGTATATATTTGAACAGTTCTAATTTGTATGTGAAGGGTAATGTGTGAAAGTTGGATAATATTGAGATTAGCCGGGAGATGTCATAATTATCTAAGTGCTATAAGAGAATCAGCGGTTCGAGCATTGGCGTACCAATCCAAAGGCACCTGGTTCGATTCCCGTATCCAGGTGTCATTCTTAAATTCTTAAATTTAAATAATATGATATTTAGAAGTGGCTGTAACAGTAATTAACAAATATAATAGACTGTCTATATAATATATAATTTTTTTAATGCTGTCTATAAATTTTTTTTATAACTAAGCTATAATAATAAATTTTGTCTATCTTAAAATTGTATTTTATTTGGCATTCCGTTGTTATTATATTTGAATTCTCAATGTAGTCCTTCAGCAAATAAATGTTCCCAGGCCTTCTGCTATACCAGTGGTCCTTATATACTTTTAAAACCACATCCCAATTTTTTGAACAGCCAATTTTTGAGACCCAACTTTAATGGATGCGGTATTTTTTTCCAACCTAACTACAATATTTATAACATTTAAAAAAAAGTATTATTAAATTGAATTTTCCAAAACACACATGTGTAGATGTTTAACTTCTTGAAACACATCTTCAAACTAGGTCTTCTGTCAATGTGTTCCTCAGTTTAAAAAATTTACGATGTTCCACAATAATCGCGGTAAATATTTGCAATGACAGCACGTGCACGGATGCCATGGCCTAGGAGTATAGGAGACACGTGGCTAGTTGATGAGTATCTGACTGGCAATGATATGTGACGAGTTGATAGATAAACAGTGGGTTGCGAACAATATACCTGTGGCGAGTTGATAGATAAACAGTGGGATGTCAACAATAGACTAGTGGCGAGTTGATAGATAAACAGTGGTATGTAAACAATAGACCCGTGGCGAGTTGATAGATAAACAGTGGGATGTCAACAATAGACTTGTGGCGAGTTGATAGATAAACAGTGAGATGTGAACAATATACCTGTGGCGAGTTGATAGATAAACAGTGGGATGCCAACAATAGACTTGTGGCGAGTTGATAGATAAACAGTGAGATGTGAACAATATACCTTGTGTCAAGTTGAAGATAAACAGTGGGATGTTAACAATAGACTTGTGGCGAGTTGATAGATAAACAGTGAGAGGTGAACAATAGACTTGTGGCGAGTTGATAGATAAACAGTGGGATGTGAACAATATACCTTGTGGCGAGTTGATAGATAAACAGTGGGATGTCAACAATAGATTTATGGCAAGTTGATAGATAAACAGTGGGATGTCAACAATAGACTTATGGCGAGTTGATAGATAAACAGTGGGATGTCAACAATAGATTTATGGCTCGTAGATAGATAAACAGTGGGATGCCAACAATAGACTTATGGCGAGTTGATAGATAAACAGTGGGATGCCAACAATATACCTTGTGGCAAGTTGATAGATAAACAGTGAGATGTGAACAATATACCTTGTGTCAATTTGAAGATAAACAGTGGGATGCCAACAATAGACTTGTGGCAAGTTGATAGATAAACAGTGGGATGTGAACAATATACCTTGTGTCAAGTTGAAGATAAACAGTGGGATGCCAACAATAGACTTGTGGCGAGTTGATAGATAAACAGTGGGATGCCAACAATAGACTTGTGGCAAGTTGATAGATAAACAGTGGGATGCCAACAATATACCTTGTGGCAAGTTGATAGATAAACAGTGGGATGCCAACAATAGACTTATGGCGAGTTGATAGATAAAAAGTGGGATGCAATTAATTGATATGTGGCAAGTTTATGGATGCTCATCTGGCTTAGAAAACAGCTATAATCTCAAGTCTTCTTCTACATTCAATGTGCTGCAATATCTTATTTTGGCTGAAGTGTATTTCAAACAAAGAGCTTACACAAGGAGTCTAAAGTCTCGAGAAATCCCTGAAGGGGACACGGAGAGTACACTTAGAGAAACGCTGCCGTAGAGGAGCCATGCAAGACAAGCTTGCTACCTTTCAGGGTAAACAAAGGGTACATCACAACTAATAATATTTACGAAAATAAAATAAATAGTAGGCACCAGTGTTTCAGGATCGAATCCAACCCAGGTGCACTGGGTTGTGGTTTTACACACATGATGTATCCCTGTGGGTTTTAACGTTGGAAAAGAGACACATGTCTTTGAATCACTCTCATCATCATGAACTGTTTACAGCCTGAGGCAAGGTCCGTTTAGTTAAATACCTCCATCTCCCTCTGCTCTTACACCGTTCTTCCTCCTGCACTCTCTCCCACTCTCCTCTCGCTTGCACACTATCTGTTCCTCCCATCTCTTCTTTGGTCTCTCTTCCGGCCTCTTCCCTACATACTTCATATCCATTAATCTTTTTGGAACCCTCTTCCCTTCCATCCTCATTACGTGTCCATACCACCTCATCCTTGCTTCCTCAACTATCTCGTGTACCTCAACACTTGAGCGTACATCTTCATTACTAATACTATCTACTATTTCCTTCAAAAACTTCATTCCCATGACCTCCACTTTCCTTGTTTCTCTTTTATCCAAATTCCAAGTTTCCTCTGCATACGTTACTATGGTTATGCTTTATAGAACACTTCCTTAAACTTAAAGGGAACTTCTCTCCATATTAGATCTCTTACACACTTGTAAAAACCCTCTCCCTGCTGTCCCCATCTAACTATATATTCTCTGCTACCTCTTCTTACAATATATTCTCTGCTGCCCTCTTCTTACTATATATTCTCTGCTACCTCTTCTTACTATATATTCTCTGCTACCCTCTTCTTACTATATATTCTCTGCTACCTCTTCTTACAATATATTCTCTGCTGCCCTCTTCTTACTATACATTCTCTGCTACCTCTTATTACTATATATTCTCTGCTCCCCCGAATCACCATACTCTCCCCGAACACATATATTAAGCTTCTAGAAACTATAGCCGGCCTTACCGTGAGGGGTTGCGCCCAGAGCAACCCGGAAAAATCCCCAGGGAGCATCGCCTTGCTGGGCGTCAGCCAGACCACGTGTGACGCCGCGGGGTTGGCGCAGAACTCCACGGTGAGCGCCAACTGCTGACCCGTCAGGGAGGTCAGCGTCTTGTTCAGAGGGAACACCTCCGGTACACCTGAACAGGAAGGGAAAATTGATGTTATGGTGTAGCGCAAATATTTTATAGTTCTTTTTTTACCTCAAATTGTAGATATTTACTTTATGCCCAGAAACAATGAGGGCAAAAAATAAGTGCATCTCTGCTCATCAAAGAGGATAACAGTCAACACTAACCATTTCCTAGGCCTCCATTTAAAAATATCAATTAAACAGCAAAGCTATTATATTCGATAATTAAAGCTATCTCCGCCTCTAAATATCATATTTCGTAACTTGAAAAATTACACCTGGAAACGGGAAACGAGCCCGGTACCTTTGGCTTAGTACGGCAATGCTCTAACAACTGAGATATCCAGGAATCATCCCACGCGCAGGGTCATTCTTCAGTAGTATTTTAAATCAGAGTCTGTGATTCATCTTAATTAATTTCTCATATGTAGCTGACAATTTCCACACGTCCATCACGGACTTTGCCTTAAAAATATGACCCTGATCACAGGATAGTTTCTGGATAGCTCAGTGGTTAGAGCATTGGCGTACTAAGCCAAATGTCCCGTATTCGATTCCCGTGTCCAGGTGTCATTTAGCAATTTAAAGAATTTCAAAATATATTTGCTTTTATCTCAGGAACTTTTAGTTTAGTAAAAATTTATATTTCAAATAAAAGTTTTTAATTCTTATTAGTTATACATCTTTTCAATGATAAGATATTTCGTGTCTTTAAGGGTTGTGGAGATGTGATTAAAATTGGATACATCCGCTTTTGTATAGTACACTCTAAGTCATTTTGTATGAAATGTTAACCAGTGCCTTGACTTTAGTTTCTATCAAAGCTAGAGCCGATTTAAATATAATCGATGTTTTCTCTTTTCTCCCGTAAGCTGCCCTTATATTTTATGGTTAGCTAGATTATTCCTAAACTCCTCTGGGGAATCTTATAATAACCCTAATTCAGGTTTGCAAATAAGCACAGAATATTTAGAGGCCCACCAAAAAAATCTACAGGCCCAGTTTTCTTATCTGATTTACTGCTTATAGCCAGGCCGGTTAGCCGATTACGCCAATTCATTCAAGGTTGCCTATAGCACTTCCCGCGCTATGCAACGTTTTCGCCGATGATTTAAGTGAAAAAACACAACTCAAAAAATTATCGTCTAAATGTAATATTCAATACAATCAAACCTTTGAAATTCATAAATACATTCATCTAAGAAATACAATCTAAGCCAATAATATCTTTAAGCCAATAACGATATTACGTGTTTTTCAGAAATTGGCAATTTCCAAATCATCAGAATTTTTAAACAAAAAGTAGACCAGAACTTCCTTAAAGTAAAAAACCCAACACATTTAATGCACACTGCAATAAGGTTAATTATTAATCTCGTGTTTCAAAACAGTATTATTTTTAATACAAGCAACGCTACTCACGATTCCAACGATAGTCATTCAACGCAAGGCTACCAGACGTGCGTCGGTTCGCAAAGGAAATACGCCAAGTCCGAGCTAATACGTCAGTGTTATTGGAATATTAAGCACACGCGGAAATAATTTATAAGTTCGGGGCGTATGAGCGTATGCTAATTTGAATCCTTGGCCTAATTACCCAGTTTTAGCCAGATGGGTAAAATTGTTTCGGCTTTAGTCTCCTTAACATACAAATAGCATCGCAAAAAACTCTTTCTAGGGTATAGCGGATTAAAGAAACGTCGAAATTAATCAAAATCTCGAATAAGAATTTTTGACGATTAAAAAAAACTCCTCTCTTTGAGGAGTCGGGGTGAAACCCCATCGGTCTATATAATTTAATATCACAGGCAGAAACAAACAACCACGAAGATCAAAGGCGGTGTTAAAACTCGGTAAGTTATGATAAAAGTAAACAGTTGCGGCACATTCTGCAATTTTAAAACACTTCGGCAGGTCTATTCTTTGAACCTTGCCTAACGATTTGTACGCTTAGTTTTTCAATATAGTTAACTGTTTCAATATGATGGCCACTAAAATTATTTCTCGTTTAGTATTTCATCTAAAGTGAGTTAAATCACACATTAGTAGCTGATAATTTCCGCACGTCCATCAAATACTTTGCCTTAAAATATGAGTGAAGAATGACCCTGGGCACGGGACGAATCCTGGATAGCTAAGTGACTAGAGCATTGGTGTACTAAGCCAGAGGTCCCAGTTTCGATTCCCATGTCCAGGTATCGTTTTTCAAGTTTAAAAATATGATATCAAGTCAGATAAGTTTATAATGTTAAGCAATCGATCGAGTACTTAGGCCGTATTATTTTTTTTTATAGTTTTGACATCTTTTTTCAACACTGACTTCTTTAACGACGTGAACAGTGATTATTATCTACGAATATAATGAACTATTGTATATAGGGTTAATTGGTTATCTGTTTAACTTTATCAGCAAGGAAAAATATAAACTTTAAATCCAAGGAGAAATTATAGAAAACATTTCAGCTTGAAATAGATAGATAAATCTTAAGACTTTAGTATTGATAAGTACATGGAGGGAGCGAGGACTACTGTTCACTGAACTACTAGTAAGACTGTATATAACGATAATAACATGGAGGGAGTGAGATCTACTGTTCACAGAACTACTAGTAAGACTGTAGTAACAGATAATAACATGGAGGGAGGTCTACTGTTCACAGAACTACTAGTAAGACTAGTAACGATAATAGCATAGAAAGAACGAAGTTTATTGTCCACATTATTACTAGTACTATAACATAACAGACTATAATTCCCAATTTATATATCTAGAGTGAGATATATTAACATGAGCATCTATAACTCCAAGAACGCTTCTTGGGAATGGTAATATTGTTTATTAGATTAATTAATGCGAAGGTGTGGTTATGTAGTGGTGGAGGGAAATAGAATACCGTAAAAGACAAAGACTTCAATCGTAAATCACATCCACACCAGGTTTTCCCGTTTTATATCATATTCAAAACGGGTCATCAACGCTTGTGGTTATTACAATTTCGACGCAGTACAATTCTCCTCCAGTTCGTGCCTTGGCGTTCACCTTCCGCCATTATTAATGGTTTCCTTCCGTGTTTTGTTAACCCTCCCCTACCCTCCACCAACATCTCATCCAATGACAAAGTTTGGAAAATAATTTTCGGGCGTGCCCTGGGATGAGATAACGACTAAAACTTTAAAGGCTGGTTCACACTGAAAGCTTAGCTAAGCTAAATGAAGTTAAGATTTTCTCTGCTTACTATTTAGAAAAATAGCCGACCACATATTTAAATGTGTTGGTTCACACCGAAAACTAAGTTAAGCTAAGTAAAGCTATGCCTTGCTACGCCGCCCTATGTCTTATCCCGATTGCTGGCCGGGCAATTTTTCCATCTCCCATCTTGAACCATCTTAAGTTGCGCATGCGCAAGCACATAAACCGGCTTGGGCTAAGCGTTGAACAGATTCAGCGATGGATGGTTGAAAATAACCAAACAAGTGTTGAAGTTTTGTTTTCAGTTCGTTTCACGTGTATTTAAGCCATTATATTTAAGTTTTATATATAATAAGTGTTTTGATATTAAAATATAACCGTTAATTGAACAAGTATTACCTCCACATCCTACATTTTCTTAATCTTCCAAAACATATTTTAATAGTAGCAGAAACTCCTCTTCCTCCGTATTATCTATCATCTGAGCTCAAACAAGACATTTTGGAGATTGCCATAACTTAATTTCACTGAAACAAACCCGAAACACACCTCAGTGAATTCAGGAGAGAAAAGAGGAACTACGACTTAGATTAGCAACGAGTGTGAAACAAAACTGACAAGACCTTAGCACAGCATAGCACAGCCTAATATAGTATAGCATAACTTATCGTTCTGTGTGGACCGACCTTAAATGTGTTCTGTAAATTACTAAACAAGAGTATATCAACGGCTGTGGATAGATGCATCGGCGGTCGTATCAACTAACGCGTCAACCTAGTTTGGGAACGGATGACCAATTACTGGAAGAACAGGGTTAGAATCCCGGTCGGATATACTGAGGGTTGCTTTTTCTAAATTGTTCCCCAAAATTTCTCCACTTCTACTATGACAGATTCCCTCTCAAATTATATCTTCCTCATTTATATTACATCAAAAGTAATATTATTAATGAATGCGTACAAACCGAACGGGTACTAAGTTGTGGCGAAAAAAAAATCAGTACCTATAGGGTGCATGGAAAAATAAATTAATCAAATTTTTTTCTGTGTTTCAGAAGACAATGATGTTTGGGGTTCGAATCTCAGTAGGGTGTAATTTTTTAAAATTATTTACTAAGGGTATATTTCCTCTAAATAATACTTACCGTACGCTTGTATAATAATCGCACTTTTTTAAGGGATTAAGAAGGTTATGTTTAGAATAAGTGTACCCTCATTTGTGTGGAAAACCATTTTGTAAAAAAAACACCCTCAATACACCCGACTGAGATGTGAACCTCTATGTCCCCATCATCGACAGTCTAGTCTATTGAAAAGACTCCAACGAGATTGTGATTGATTTAGAGCTAAGAGTCATATGATTACGTTTCTGGTCCGCTATTGTTTTCGGTGAACCTGCGAATCCACGGTAAGAGGCTCTAGGATTTCACTCCTAAGCAGGGTAGAAAGCTTGAGTGTGAACTTGTGTTGAATTAAATGGTAAGCTACATCTTTTGGGTATAGTCGCTTCGTTTAGATAGTTTCCTTATGTAGGGAAAAGAAAAATACACGTATGAATTTATGATTTTAACGCCGCGTCTTACTACCAGTTTGAAATACACGCACGTGTACTAGATATTATATAGTGTGTTTAGGGGTAAGTAAGGTTGAATTCAAAGGAAGTACACACACATTTTCGTAAAGGAAGAGTGGAAAACTTTGTTGAGAAAATCACCCTCATTACATCGGACCCGTACCTGAACCTAGATATATCCGTAACTGTTAGTCTATTGCTATAATGACGCCTTAGACTAGTGTTGTTCAGCCGGGGGTACAGAAATACATCAGAGAGAGTATGTAAATAAAAACACTATACATATATAATATATACTTCGCATTTAAAACTTATTATTTAATACATTATTTTAGATGTTATTTTATTTATTCCTGACCCGCCTCGGTGGCGTAGTTGGCTAACGCGCTTGTCGTGTTGAGCTCGACTGCTGAGGACGGGGAGATTGAGGTTCGAATCTCGGTCGGGTAAACTGTTTTTTTTTCTTTTTCTAAATGGTTTTCCACTCTCCCTCCACGCAAATGCGGGTTCACTTCCTCTAATTCAACCTTCCCAATTCCTATTCCATTAGCGTAATTAGTACTTAAAGCGTATAACCCGAACGGGTAGTAAGACGCGGTGCTAAATATATAATTTATTCCTGATGTAGATTGAAGAATATCTAAAGCTTGGAATATGTATCAACAACTTTGGGGGTAAAAAGTTGAAGATAAATTATATCTGGGGATACGCGAATAAAAAAAGGTTGAATACCTCTGCCTTAAACATAAGACCAACAAAACGGGTCGACACGAATAAAATCATCAACTGTTTCCAGCCTGTGACCGGGTCAGTTTAGTAAAATGACTCAATATTCCTCTCTCTTTCCACCTTTCTTCCTCCTCTAATTGCTTATATTCTTCTCCTCTCACTTACACAGTTTAGTAAAATGACTCAATCTTCCTCTCTCTTTCCACCTTTCTTCCTCCTCTAATTGCTTATATTCTTCTCCTCTCACTTACACACTTTAGTAAAATGACTCAATCTTCCTCTCTCTTTCCACCTTTCTTCCTCCTCTAATGGCTTACATTCTTCTCCTCTCACTTACACACTTTTACTCCTCCCAAACTTTCTTGGCCTCCTTTGTGGTAGTTTTCTTACAATCTTCATTTCCATAATTTTCTTTGGCATTCTCTTCTTCTCCATCCGCTTTACATGTCCATAAGTCTTGCTCGTGTAAAATATGATAATAACGAAAATGACACGTTTTCCCCCTTTAATCCAAACAAGAAGTGCAATCTAGTTTTGGACGGGTGTGTACCTTGTAGGGGATTGTTTTATTAAGCTCGCAGTTGATGCAATATAATTTTATGACTCTCCAGCCCCGCCAATATTCGATTACGTGTTTACTTACAAACCCAGAGGTTTATTGTGGACGAGATAAACTCTGACAAGATGGTGGAAGCAGAGATTTAGTCACTCGCAGAAGGTCTGGGACAAGGAGATATAGGAGGGAACATGACTTGTCAAAATTTTAGTTATTTAGTTCATACAAGAATACATGAGGCACATGGAGATTACAAAGTAGATATAAGAAGTAAAATTACATCGCTTTTATTTTTATTTATATGAGGTATTTAACGTGGACTTTCTCAACCAACTGATTATATTAGCACAAGAAAATTTCTTAGAGCGAGACTAAAAGGGCCTACCAATTTTGCTGGGAAGGGTATTTTTACATACTTTCCAGGATTCTTTTACATGCCACAATCAACTTGAGAACCTCCGAAGGAAGTTGTATTTATTTTTATCGCTAAAAAAATATCCGTTGACCCCCGGCTAGGTTTGAACCCACAATCATCGAGTCCACTAACGTCACAAATCTTAGTACTTAGAAATTATTACTAATTTGGTATGTTTAATGTCATACATAGAATTAGCCACACTTAACCACTCATACATGGCTTTAGTCAACCTCCTAGCCACTCAAACATGGCGTTAGTCAGCCTCCTAACAACTCAGACCTGGAGTTAGCCACTGCCTAACCACTTAGACATGTAGTCAACCTCCCTCGGACCAATCATATGTGAAATCAAACCACCTATAACCACTCAGACCCAGAGTTAGCCACCTTTAACCACTCATATACGGCGTTAGTCAACCTCCTAACCACTCAGAAATATAGTCAACCACCCTCGGACCAATAATATGAGGAATCAGACCACCTATAACCACTCAGACCTGGAGTTTGGAGTCAGCCACTACGTAACCACTCAGACCTGGAATCAGTCACTACTACCCACTCATACCCAATAGTCAGCCCCTTCCCCCCCTAACCACTCTACCACGACGGAGACGAGACTTCATATACTCGCAGTGTACCAAGTAAACCAAAAAGATAGTCCTAGAAGGAGAACACAAGGCTCCCAGAGAAGTAAGGACGGGAACCTCCTTGATTTTAACTCCGTGTGATCAAATCTTGGAAATCCGTATTCAAAGCTCCGTGAACGCCGCAGAAAACACACAGACCCTAGTAAACACGGACGAGACAGACAGAGAGAGAGAGAGAGACGCGGCACCCTCGCGATCCATCAACAAGGCGTCGGAGTAAAACACCTTGTCACGTGCGAGAGACTTAGAGGTAGAACCTTCTTGTGACTGAAGGAAGATCTTCTCGTTCTATACCTTCCTCCGAGAAGAAGATCCATTCATTCGCTCATCGCCTGAATTCAATGGTGACTGACTTGTAGAAGACGACCAAGACATAGGTCTAAAAGCGGTGTTTTGAAAAAAAGAAGGAAATGGGAGGTGGGAAGGAGTTGTTTGCGACCAAGAGAGAAAGCAACTAGTCCTCTACTTGGAAAGGGGGGTAGTGTGTTTGACTGTGTGAGTGCGTGCGTGCGTGTGTGTTTGAGGTAACAGAGGAAGAGGGTGAGGAATGGAAGTCTTTCTGAAAGCTCTCGGGTGTGTTCAATTTCCTACTGACGCTCTCGAAATAGCGGGCGGGGGGGAAGGTGACGAGATGTGGCCAATCTAACAGAATTTCTCGTACAGAAGTTTCGTTTTCTATGCCGTTCACAAGAAATTTCACCGTAAGCGAGGAAATAAACTTTTTTCTAGTGTTTCACGTCAGAGATGGTGGGGTGAGAAGGTAGCTCTAGCAATTACAGAGTAGTGGTGTGAAGCCCTTATTTTAGTGGTAAGAATTGAGACGTTGTTATAAAGTGTGATTCGCTATTATGTGTGTGTGTGTGTGTGTGTGTGTGGTATAACGGTGATAAAGTTTATCTATGATACATTTAAAAAAAATCATTTTCTTCCAACGATTGTATAGGGGTTGTTTTGAAGGACCCGAGTGGTGATGAACTTATCTTAAGGTCTTCTTCGGTTGATTGTCTGAATATACTCAGCTTTAAGATAGTTGGCAACTTTTGGACGAAAAACAGCGTAAGATTCAGTCCAATTTCGACCACGAAACACTTTTTAATTTGTTTTATAAAAATACCAAGTGTTTTTAATTAAATGGTTTTCCACTCTCTCTCTACACTAATCCAGGTACATTCCTCCAAATGCATCTTCCTCATTACTACCCCACCAGCGTTTTAAATATGGATAGCTCAGATATTTTTTTTTCAGAAATGCGTTTTACTATCCTTGAGAAAATCTACCCTTAGTACACCCGACCGATATTCAAACCTCGATATACTCATCAGAATTTTAGTCTATTGTGAGAATAGCACCTTAGATCATGCAGCCACCGAAGTGGGCCCGGCCATTTTTTTATACAGTGCAAATACATACAAATTTAAAGAGAGCCAATGAACAACATACCAATTTTTACTCTAAATCAGCGTACAAAAAAAATAGTGATTTTTATATAAAGTTCCTCTTACTCTACTACCATGTGGTTATAATTATGTAGAGTAAAGCAAATTAGAGAGGAGGTGCAATTTAGATTAAACGTACTCTTATTTAAGTGGAGGAAAAGTACGAAGCCATTTAGGATAAAACATCCTCTTTACGTACGACTAAGTTTCGAATCCTGATTGACAACCTCGCCATCAAAGAAAATTAGATGAACTTGGTGAAAATAAGACTAGGTTATCTTCCTTATCTTTCCAGGACACGTGACCTCAGTGAAACATATATTTTATTTGGCGGTAGTGTCCGAGTGCTTGAGGTGGAGTTGAGAGGCCATCGTTTGAGTTTAAAAACTAGTTAACACCCTAGTTAATTAAAATGACCGTTTTACAATTGTCCGTAGTTGAGCATGTCAGGTATGGTATATTAGTGCAAGAATGTCTTATATGCGTTGTGATATTTAAAAACTTTGATCACCATGATAAGTACTTAGAGCTATTTTAAAAAGCTGACCTCCTAAAGGCAAAAGACAAATATCTACACAATTGCTTAGAATCCGCCGTTGATTGTTTCCTTTGTTTTTGGTATCTGGTTTTAAAACAGAAAGAAATAATGTAACACTGCATAGAGATAAAAAAAAAAGGATCAATAGTCCATTATAAGTTCTCAAATGTGTGTGTCTATAGAATCTGTCTCATTGGCACAATCTTGAAATAAATTGGTCCCGATCTTTTCGGTGGATATCCCAGACGAGTCCCGCCGAGGAGCCCAAATCTGTCCCAAAATAAATCAAGGAAGGAAATAAAGAAGAATGTAATAGTGTAATATAAGGTAGTGTAATAAACGAGAGAATTACCAAAAAATACAGTAAAAACTTAACACAAATTCATCATTGAGCTCACCAACATTTAAATTTTCACTATTTGATATTCTTTGGATAGGAACTTTTATTTTTTACTTTCTGAACGGATTTCAACAAATATGTCTCTTCTGCGTCCATTTTGTCTATGGTTTTTTTGGACGATTTCTTTTTTCCGAAGAAAGTGAGGACGTCGTATACTTAAACTTAGCATTTCGACGTTTTGTGTCACACTGTATGTCTTTGAAGGTGACAATGAGAAGAAAAATATTAGTATGATTAGAATAAAACATACCGTTCAGTTCTGAGTGAAAGGATACCGTGCCGTTGGTAGCTCTCATGCTTAAGAAAGAAAACTCAGCCCAGACACAAGATAGAAATATCAAATTACAAGATACGTAGGTTTTCCGAGACGTTGTCACAAAAGGTGTGCATTCATCACCACTGGGAATACTTGCATTGATTACATCGATGAAGGTGCAGGTGCTAGTAATATAAGACAAAAAAAACAGGTGTAAAAAAGAAGATTTTTCATTTTTCTAAGTGTTAAAATCTTTTACTAGTTCCAATTTCTATATTAACCTGTGACGATTTTGTGTAAGGTGAAATCAAAATTCTTTCCGCTAACCTGTCATAGAGTTATGTTTTTTTTTTTCAAAATCAATGAAGACAATTGGTGGAGAGAAACTAACTTGGAGTTTGTTGCATTAAGCCACTAAAGATTGCAATATTGCAATACATGAGCAGTATTCTTACTTGGGAGAAGGAATACAATAGGAGCAAGTTACAGGTTGTTTGCCAAGCTATGTATTGAAAATATCTGATTGAACTGCTACGAGAAACTTTCAAAAGTTCTATCCACAAAAAAAGTATCGTACTTTCAAAATAAATTCAAGGTTATTAATCTTTGAAAAAGCAACAATATTTGTAGACGTATCATTTATCAAAAGGATGTTTTCTACGTAGTTTCGTCGTAATGGTCATTTCCTCAAGTGGTGCGTGGATCTCATCAGTATTATTAATCAATTTTGGCGACGCATTAGCCCTAGTATTTTACATGCAGTTTCTAATTAGTCCCACATTATTATTTGAGGTTAGCGAGTGGATTCCATTCACTTTTAATGCTGTATGAACAATTTTACTCGGACGTTTGTACTCGACAGTTTTTATCTTCAGCTCATTGTTCATCCACTTTCTGTTCAGTGTACCTTCATTGTGTGCACCACACTGCGATTTAAACTGCTTTAGGATCCGCGTGGTGGGTAGGCTAAGGAGCATAGTTGCCACATAGCGGTAGTTTGCGCGTTACTACTTTGCAAGCGTACTCAGTGACTCAATAAATTTAGCAACGTGCATCGGTTGCTATGACAACTACCGTCACAGATTGGTCGCACCTGTGACGAGCCTCCACTTCCCCACGCCGGTTTCGCTGACCTCAATCCTAAAGCGGTTTAAAACGCAGTTTAGTAACTAAGCTGATTGTACCCTCTGCTTAAATTGTTAAACAGAACTTGCACGCACTACTCTCACATATTCACCAACAAGCGAGTCCAATACTTTAGATCAGCCGGTAGCGTGTTTAACCACTGAACAAACAGTTCCAAGTTCAATTCCTGGTATGGCCAAAAATTTCATCATTGGTGAAATCTGAGTTTCCCCTTTCAGGGTGCTGAATTAGCGGCCGGGGGCTGAATGTTGTATATGTTCGAGATTAAGTTAGTTTATAAGTTGTGTGCTGATGTAATAAGTATGTTAAGAAATTTCACGTTAAATATCTCATATAAATTAAAATAATTAAAACAAAAGGTAAACGAGAAATGATTCTAAAGCAGAGATATCTAGTGGCTGAGACCGTAATTACTTGTTTGCATTAAAAATAACCGGATCCGATTGGGACGGTGGAATTAATATCACCAACATCGACCCTGGAAACGATTCAATACGCAGGCCTCACATTTATTTGCGATTTTATTTTTACCTCTGCGGGGTGACCTGGCGGTCTAAGGGTAATGTGTCGGACTTCTGTGCTGGAGGTCCGGGGTTCAATCTTCGGTCCAGGCAAAGATTTATCTGATTACCAAACCCTTCCTTCACTTCTGACAATACGTGTATTAATCCCCACTCGTGAATGTGGGGAATGCCAGGCCTCCACCGTGGTTCGGAACCCACGTTAAACTGTAGGTCCTCAATTTCACTACACAATCACCCTACTATTACACATTAGCGTAAGTGCGTATTACCCGAACAGGTAGTAAGACGCGGTGCTAATTATAATAATTTTACCCCTGCAATTGAAGTTTTAATGATAACTTTCATAGGAATTAGTTAAACACGTTTCTTATTAAACAACTAAAGGATAAAGTATTTTAAAACCCAATTAACGCTGATAGAGTTAAATCATTTATTGAATGTATATACTCTTTTGATAGTTTTTTTCTCGTGTCTTAACTCGATACTTCGAACATCAACAGAATCTATCATTAACCAATTAAACTGGGAGCAATGTCAAATAATGTAAAGAGCTTGTTTCTATTTAAACACATTTTTACATTGTATCTTATTACATCGTGTCTGGACTTTCCATATTTAATTACAGTAATGGATTAAAGGTGAAGGTTTAAATCAGAGGAAATATAGCCTCATTCCTTCCAATAGAGCGTAAGAAGAAGTATAGATAAGAAACACCCGGGCAGGATTTAAACCCCGACCTCCACATCCCAGAAAGCCAGACTAGACGCATATGACATAATGTCCATGTGAATGGCGATGCGGGTAGTTATGAAATCGAACAAATAACTGTACTAGTTTTAAAATCAATGGAATAGTTCGAGGCATCACTCTAATAAAGGCTAAAATACTGGTGACGGGGATATTGGGGTTCGAAACCCGATTGAGTGTATTGATGGCATTTTTTTTTTCTCTAATGGTCTTTCTAGCCAAACGCGGGTTCCATTTCTTCTAAATATGAATTTTTTATATTTGTCATTTTTATATCACTGCGTATTAATATCCATTTTGGTCATACGCATATGCACCAAATACTATAGTGATTTAAGGATGAGAAAGGTTGAAATTAGAACAAGAGTACCAGTATTTTCGTATAGAGGAAAGCCATCTAGGAATCAAAGGCTGCAGGTGTGCTGTGGCCGCACGAGTTGTTAATAATTCTAAAGCGACAGGTGAATTGCTGCCCCACATTTTTAAAGCCACGTACGAATTGAGGCCCGGGCCGTTGACCTAATCTAACCAAACCTAACGTAACCTATAAAACTTTCAAATTCTTGACAAAACCATCGAACGACAAGAACTGAGAAAGTTTGGATATTTCGAGGGATGTTTACATGAGACAATTATATTTTCTATCTGAAATTTAAGGCAGCATGATAGAAATGGCACTGCTAGATAGGTGGATGCAGCTCATAACTCACTCTCAAGCGAGTGGGTCGCAATTCATACGTGTTTCTTAAAAATCCGGGCCGCAACTCACCTATATATGAATAAAATGCCCCCCCCCCCACTTTTTTTCCCTCCAATACACCCAGGATTCGAATCCCAATCCCTCCATCATCGGCAATCCAGTCTATTGGGATAACGACTCATTATATTATTCAACCAACTAACTTTCTAATAGTTACCCAATTAGTATAATTATGTGGCCAGCCCGAAAGGTAATAATATGCGAAGCACAAAAACAACAGAAGGGTAAAATAAAAATTGAAAATGAGGCTTAAGAAATGCTTAAACCTTGGTGGAAGTACAGTTCACCAATTTGAAGACGTCAACGATAGTAAAATACGAAATAGTCTCGTTTTAAATTAATACCGTGAAGATAATAAATAAATAATAATTAAAAAAAGGTTAAAACAGATTGAAAATATAGAAAACCAAATACATTATTAAAACTCTTTCTTTTCAACATGATCCCGGGAGAAAAAGATTGAGTATAGTTTTTTATTTTCTCCGTTAATATTTCAAAAATCTTCATTTAAAAGCTCACCCTAGACCCATTTCGATTCTCTAAAAGCCGAGAGAATGCTAAGAATCGTTTGATATTTAATATTCTCTAGGATACAATAACAACAAAAAGTATATAAAAAGAGAATAGGAAAGGAAGATATTGTATTCAAGAACAGTCTTCGCAGACAGGGAACACGCACAAAAGGAGGTTGGAGGACTGAAAACCTTGCAATGAAAAGGAATCAATGCCTCATGAATACCGAACCACTCAACCATAAAGAGACACAGAGGCTGGATTAACTACTCATACCTTAAGAGAAGTCTGATGTATCGATACTAACAATTTTAAAATGAACAACTTAAGGTGGGAGTGTAAGCAACGGAAGGAAGGACAGTATTTTTGAAGTTTTTATAAACACTTTTTTATTTTTGGTCAAAAGAAATCAAATAGTTCTCCAATAGAAACATAAGAGTTCAGTTTTCTTCACAAGGTGACCTCACCATCTCTCTGATATTTGTCAAGGGTGCTATAGAATATAATGAACAATTTTTATCTTCATTTAAAAAGATTCTCGTCTAATGCCTCTATGTTCATGAAAGATATTAAAAAATTGTTGATATAACCATTCTAATAAAATTAAACTATATGTTTTTACTGGAGAAAGATTTTATTTATATTGTCAAAAAGAACTTTTGCTTTAAAATTGTAAAAACATTGCTTTTATCTCATGTTTCCTATATCACCATCTTATAACACATCAATCAAAGTAATTGGTGTTTATTTTTTATTAAAATACTTAGCAAATACTTATTGCCCTGTTATAAATCTTAAGAACTATTGAGTGTATTTATTTTTATTGTGCTTACTCAATCTTTATATATATATTTTTTTTACATATTTTTATTTAAAAATATTTAACTTTACATTTATCTAATGAGATTTGGACTTAGTGCTTCTATGATAAAAATGTGGTTGTGTATACAAGTGTGTAAATATATATAAGTAGCATAGTTTTTGAGAGAAAGTGTTCCTAATTACTAAAACTTTATATATTTGTCGCAAACGGATCTTAAAGTTTAGCTCATCCTTCACAGCCTCTAGAGATCAGTGTCCTCCAAATGACATTTGAAATTTTTTATTTTGTGGCCTTACCTGTTTGAAGAATTCTAACGCTGATTTATTTGCTGATCATTTTTTTGCGATGACACCCGGCGTGAACCCGAGGTGTTTCAACTTCAACACGCTGGACCAACCAACGTTTCCATTGATAAACACAAGTACAGCATCATAAAAACCATTTTTAAAGTTTTAAGCCCTACAAATGTTTTTAATTAAATGACTCATTGTCATTTCATGTTCGGCCATAAATATATTTTTGAAGAAGCTTTGTTTAGCAGTATTAGTGTAAACTGGTTTTATTGCTTCTAAAATTGCCGGATATAGATTATTTGTATGATTTTAAGAGTTTCTTAAGCCTTTAATTTGGAATAAAATGACACCATGTCTCACTGAAAATACCATGCTAAGGATTTTCATTTGTTGAGACTTCTTGGAAGAAAATAAGCCAACGAGCATGCTTCATGCAGACAAGTTATTTATATTTCGCCTAATAGGTGTGCAATAGTAGTTTTATAACTTGTCAATTTCAGAATTTGTAAATCTGCTTCTTTTTTTTTTAGACCAATCATCAGTTTGTCTTCATAAAAACGTATTCCCTTAATGTATTTGCATAAGCGACGTAATCAGGCTCCCATACGCTTTTGTACAATACATTTTACACACAACAAACCTATTTATTTCAATGTTTGGACCAAATGGGTTAGTTTCTACAAATGTGTTGTGTCCGTTAGAATCATCATCTCCTAAATATGCAGTATTTATGTATAAATCCACGAGTATCTTCAGAGATAGAAAATATTTTAACAGCTGCAGTGGCTTCCATTTTAGTGTCTTCAAAATTTTCTAAACAGACTTTCGTGTGCTTTTTACTATTAGCATGCTTTTTCAGTTAACAGCTATGTCAAAATTTTAACATAATTTAAATATCACTTGCGTTACCCTTCCATAAACTTATTGTAGAAACTATTTCGTTCAAAGATACGGGTCCTCTCTTTTGCTATCTTCCGTGCAACGCTATGGATAAATCACATTGAGGATTCTTGGAAATTTCTTCCATGCAACGCTATGGATAAATCAGAGTGAAGATTCTTGGAAATTTCTTCCATGCAACGCTATGGATAAATCACAGTGAAGATTCTTGGAAATTTCTTCCATGCAACGCTATGGATAAATCACAGTGAAGATTCTTGGAAATTTCTTCCATGCAACGCTATGGATAAATCACAGTGAAGATTCTTGGAAATTTCTTCCATGCAGCGCTATGGATAAATCCCAGTGAAGATTCTTGGAAATTTCTTCCGTGCAACGCTATGGATAAATCACATTGAGGATTCTTGGAAATTTCTTCCATGCAACGCTATGGATAAATCACAGTGAAGATTCTTGGAAATTTCTTCCATGCAACGCTATGGATAAATCGCAGTGAAGATTCTTGGACATTTCTTCCATGCAGCGCTATGGATAAATCCCAGTGAAGATTCTTGGAAATTTCTTCCGTGCAACGCTATGGATAAATCACATTGAGGATTCTTGGAAATTTCTTCCATGCAACGCTATGGATAAATCACAGTGAAGATTCTTGGAAATTTCTTCCATGCAACGCTATGGATAAATCGCAGTGAAGATTCTTGGACATTTCTTCCATGCAGCGCTATGGATAAATCACAGTGAAGATTCTTGGAAATTTCTTAATTCATATTGAGGTTTATTGATACTTTAGAAGATTCTATTATAGATTCACAAGTATACTTATCCCAAGGCTTTGCCAATAACATTGTTGTAGTGATATAATTACTTAGAAGGACTTGGTAAATTAAAAATGACACATAAATGACTTTCCTACTGTGAGACCTTTACCTCTCGTCCGTAGACCATATCCAAATATAAAGTTTACCTATCTCGCTAAGTGAACCTATTTTATATTGATGAAGTAAGATTGGTTTCATTATTACAATTACGACTCAACTTTTTTACATTTTTCAAACACTTCTAGTGTATTTTCAATTTTACAATGTTCACAATTTGAGGATTCAAGTAAACCTTTTAAAAAGATACCATAATAAAAACGTTATTGCTATTTGACAACATGCCAGTATCGTTTAGTTCAGTCACTCTCTTCCATGAAAGTTATTTAATTTTTTATTTTGTTTTAGGAACTGGGACTTGCAGATGAACTCTATTTAGCTGAACTTGTAACAATCGGGGAATAAAAATGTATTTTAAAAAACGATTTTATTTTGGGGAATTGTCCTAAAAGTGATTTTTGTTTTTAATTTTAAATGTTGATTTAATTGAAAGTTTTCGTAATTAGCACGATATAATATTTTTTGCAAGATTATTAAAAAGAATAGAACAAAAAAATAACCTCACTTTATATTACTTATTTACTCTATGGCACTAGGAACTCTAAAGTTCATTGCTGCACTTACAGAACTTATAAAAGTACGACACCTATTCCTATTTTGAGCTACTTCTATCAAGTCCTTATTACACGATCTCTAATGTTATCCTCCCATTTGCGTCTAAGTATTAACAGTGCAACGCACAAATTTTTCTCTCTTAAATACATACCAAATCATGCCATTCCCTTAAGGGATGGCAATAAACTGTGCATATATCTAAAAAGAAAAGCTCCTTGATTAATCCATCCTCACTAACTTTCTCGAAACTTTCCTATATTTGCATACTCCCTTCTCTTCAACAAAATCCATACACCGAGTCATATACATCGTCTTTTAGTCTTAAAACTCTTTAATCTTAACATAGAGGCATTTAATAAAAACTCATAACAATTGTGAAACGAAATAATATACAATCTTGTATAAACACTCCACCAAAGAACATAAATGTAATATTATACACTGTTACAGAAGCATTGAGAAAATAGTAACAACCTCTCTGTGCATCAAAGAGCATAACAATGAATTTCATATTTCTAAGTAGTACATAAAAACTATATTGTTGCTTATAGCTCAGAATCTTTTGGGTTCATACAAATAATTTACAAATGAAAGATGTATATTTTAATATTACTACAACTTCACAATGAAAAATAAATTTTATATTTCAAATATATGCTGAAATATAACCAAAATTGGAAATTTCTACTGATGTAAAGTACCTACCTTTAAAGTCATTTTCATGGGAAAACGGGGATTGCCATTTTGTTTGTAATGTTAAACAATGTCTATATATAAATAATAATAATAATAATATTTAGCACCGCGTCTTACTACCCGTTCGGGTTATACGCTTTAAGTACTATTTACGTTAATGGATTTAGGAATTGGGAAGGTTGAATTAGAGGAAGTGAACCCGCATTTGCGTGGAGGGAGAGTGGAAAACCATTTAGGAAAAACCACCCCCAGTTCACCCGACCGAGATTCGAACCTCGATCTCCCCGTCCTCGGCGGCCGAGCTCAACACTACAAGCGCGTTAGCCAACTATGCCACCGAGGCGGGTTTTATATATAAAATTTAATAAAAATTCCAGGAGCAGATTTTGAAGAAATCAGTTTTATCTCTTTTTTTTCCCTTCAGTAAACTACCCTTAGTATTAGGGTTGGAAATCTAATTCCAAAAAACTGATGGGGGAATCTTATGAAAACACTAGATACAAAGTTTTACCTGAATCAGTAAAATGGTTTTGGCTCTAGTCCGAGATAAAGACAGACAGACAGACACACAGACAGTCAGACTCGCAAAAACACCTTTTTTTTTTCTTTTTCAGGTTGTCATAAAACGTCGACATTAATCAAAATCTCGAGTTGGATTTTTTTTGACGATCACAATACCTACTTCTTTCTTCGAAGGGTTGTGATAAAGTGAAAAATAACAGTTTATCTATTTAAAAAATAAAACTTTTTTTTAGGGTCAAACATTCACGTCCAGGTTCCTGGCCATGCAATTTAAGTACATGTTTGCTTTTAACTGGAAAAACAAGAGTTTCCATATGTTCCGTCTCACTTTGCGAGAGGTTGAGAAGAAGGAGATGAACGGATTTTAGTATATTATCAGAGATAGAGTTATGAAAAAAGAGATTGTAAGAAACTTTGAAACAAAAGCTATTAAATCTATCGAAAAGTACTCACCGCTTCGCATCTTACCTCCTTTTCCCCTACATATTATTCTCTTATTTATACTAAAGAAACGCACTTCGGTGGTTGAATGGTCTAAGGTGTTACTCTCGCAATATACTGGATTACCTATGACGGGGAGATCGTGGTTACAATTCCGTTCGGGTGTATTGAGGACGGTCTTTCCTAAATGGTTTTTAACTTTATCTCCATGCAAATGTGGGTAGGCTTTCTCTAAATTCAACCTTCCTCATGCCTAACACATTAACGTATTAGTACATATTATTAAAGCCCAAACGGGTAGTAAGAAGCGGTGACAAAAAAAAAAAGCATCTAAAGAATCCTTCCGCGCTACACGTCTTACTACCGCATATTTTCACTGACGGCACTTTCCGAGCTGAAAGTCTTTCAAAACAAAGACATTTTATGTTATTCTTATTTGAAAGAACGGGAAATCAAAACTAATTAAACTAGTAGTTTTAGGGATAAGTAAGGTTATATTTAGAGGAAGTCGACGCACATTTGCGTGGAAGAAAGGTGGAAAACAGTTTTGGATAAACCACCTTCAGTGTTCCAACAGAGATTCGAACCTCGATCTCCCCGTCATCGGCAGTCTAATATACTGCCTGAGTGGCGCTTTGTACTATGCTGCCACCGAAGCGAGTTGTTAGCTACCTGTTTTGTTATTATTATTATTATTATCACCGCGTCTTACTACCCGTTCGGGTTATACGCACTTACGATAATGTGTAATGGTAGGTTGATTGTGAGATGAAATGGAGGACCTACAGTTTAACGTGAAATCCGAACCACGGTGGAGGCCTGACATTCCCCACATTCACAAGATGTCTTGTCAGAGGTGAAGGAAGGGTTTGGACCTGTTTTGTTAATATTCACCATGATATTTTGTCGCTCATTAGGTAACAGGGGGCTTGTACCGAACTATGCACGAAAACGTGTAAGGGGTATCATTCAATAGTTTGTAGGAAGATTCGACGAGTCTGTTGATCGTGTGAACATTTTGAAACGTGCACTCCACATAAGAAAATGATTCATATTTTACATTTTTGTTTGTATTTGTTTTGAATAGCAAAGAGAGTATTTCAAAGATAAGGCTTGGTTCATATTCGTGCTTAGCGCATAACTAATAACGAATAGTACGTAGCACATATTGTGCAAGAATTTGATACATTATTTTAAACTGTGGCGTACATGAGTGATATATTGTGAATATTGAATAGTATATATATATATTTTTTTATTATTTATTTGAGGTATTTAACGTGCACTTCCTAAACCGACGGATTAAATCAGCACACGAGAGTTTCAATGAGCGAGAGTTAAAGAACCTACCAATCTAGCTAGGTAAGGTATTTTCACATACCTCCCAGGTTTCTTTTACACGCCACAATCGACAGCTTTACTTCCGTTCCGAACGAAGTTGTGCTACGGATTTTTATCGTTCAAGAAATATCCGTTGACCCAGGTTGGGTTTGAACCCATGCACATTGATTCCTGAGGTAATCAATTTACCCCAAGACCGTCTAGGTCGATAATATAGTGAATATTGAATAACACATAAACCTTATTTAACTTTAAATTTGTATACGTCATGCATGGAATTTATCATAGACAGTCCTTGTATCAATAGCTAACTAACGTGGGCGGAGTCAATAGCTAACTAAACGTGGGAGGTGTCAATAGCTAACTAAACGTGGGAGGAGTCAATAGCTAACTAAACGTGGGCGGAGTCAATAGCTAACTAAACGTGGGCGGAGTCAATAGCTAACTAAACGTGGGAGGTGTCAATAGCTAACTAAACGTGGAAGGAGTCAATAGCTAACTAAACGTGGGAGGAGTCACAATAGCTAACTAAACGTGGGATGAGTTAATAGCTAACTAAACGTGGGATGAGTCAATAGCTAACTAAACGTGGGAGGAGTCTATAGCTAGCTAAACGTGGGATGAGTCAATAGCTAACTAAACGTGGGAGGAGTCAATAGCTAACTAAACGTGAGAGGAGTCAATAGCTAACTAAACGTGGGAGGAGTCAATAGCTAACTAAACGTGGGAGGAGTCAATAGCTAACTAAACGTGGGAGGAGTCCATAGCTAACTAAACGTGGGAGGAGTCAATAGCTAACTAAACGTGGGATGAGTCAATAGCTAACTAAACGTGAGAGGAGTCAATAGCTAACTAAACGTGGGCGGAGTCAATAGCTAACTAAACGCGGGCGGAGTCAATAGCTAACTAAACGCGGGATGAGTCAATAGCTAACTAAACGTGAGAGGAGTCAATAGCTAACTAACGTGGGCGGAGTCAATAGCTAACTAAACGTGGGCGGAGTCAATAGCTAACTAAACGTGGGAGGTGTCAATAGCTAACTAAACGTGGGATGAGTCAATAGCTAACTAAACGTGGGATGAGTCAATAGCTAAATAAACGTGGGATGAGTCAATAGCTAAATAAACGTGGGA
>CABFVZ010002174.1:78794-90900 GCA_902151445.1 Timema monikensis
AAAAAAAAAAAAAAAAAAAAAACACTGGCACGACTAGCAAGAAGTTTTTAATTAGTTATTTGAAAAACTGAACTCTTAGAGTATATACATTACTAATTTGGCAGCGCGCGATCGTAAATAGGTTTAAAGACATTGGTTTGGGGGTCCGCTAAATACCTCTATCAGAATATAGTTGTTAAAAAATAAATCAATAAAATGGATGGAGGATGAGAGAAAAAGAGAAGGAAAGAGTGAGACAAGGTAAGGAGAATATAAATAAAAAATAAAAATAGATTTGTGTTAAGTGTTAAATAACGATAGGAATAGATAAGGAGAATATACTATATCCAAGTATATAAAACATAAAAAAGAAACGTAAAATGGTGATAATCATGGTAAGAGTAGTTGTAACTAAGCAAATTAAAACCGAGAAGAAAACAATTATAAATAAAATAAAGGGTGGGGAAAAAAGGGAGTAGAAGAAATAATAGATTAGAAAATACAGGGTGGGATAGCAGAGAGGGATAAGTATGGGATCAGAAAGATGGAGAACAAATAAAAAGGGAATAAAAGGGCGCGAAAAGAGCGATAATGTGTAAAAAGATGGTCCTGAGGATAAGTTAACGTGATATACAGAAATCAATAGATATATGAATATAAGAATAAATATGGGATACTAGAGATGGGAATAAAGAGAAAGTCAGACAGAGCTAAGGAAGAGATGAAGATAGAGTAGGTACAGAATAAGAAGTGGTAGGAGGGAAGAAAGATGAGGACAAAAAATAAATAAAAAAGAGAGTATAAAAAAGGTGGAGGCCATGGCGGTAATAAATACAAGGGAAAAAATAGATAATGAAGAGATGAAGAAAGAGGGAGTATAGAATTAGAGGTGGGAGATGGGGATAAAGACAAGGGCAAAATAGAAAAATAACAAACGTAGAGAGTAAGAGTATAGATAAATGAGAAGCAGGAAGCAATAGAAGGACAGAAATAAGCTTAATTTGAAGCACCGCGTCTTACTGCCCGTTTATGTTATACGCCTATGTACTAAATACACTAAGGTGCTAGAAATTATTAAGGCTATATTTAGGGGGAGTGCACCTGCATTTAAGTGGAGGGAGAGTGTAAAATCATTTAGGAAAAAACCCTCAGTTCATCCAAGCGGGATCAAGCCCTGAGCTCCCCATTCTCGGCAGTCTAGTCCAACATGAGAGTAGCGCGTTAGACCATGCGGCCACCGAAGCGGGAGTGTCATTAAGACGTGAGGAAGAGAGAGAGAGAGAGAGAGAGAAGAATTATAGAATAAGTTAGAGATGGCGATCGTGAGAAAGTTAGATAGAGTTAATCAGTGTAGGTTCCTATTATCCCTTCATCCGTGAGCAGAGCTAGTTTACAAGGAGTTGAAGGAGGAGATCCATATGGCTCGTCGAAGGAAAGAAACGTGCTTCATTAGCTGCTTTTAAATAAAATAGGGGTGTAAGAAGCAAAGAGATTAATGGATGAGGACGAGGGGTTGAACCTTCACGAAAGAGTAAAAAGGGAGGGAGGAGGGGAATAAGGGGTATTCGTTGATTTCTTCAGCTTATGTTTCAAGATTTGAATAATAAGAAAATAGGTTAACGAAGGAATTTATCATTTGTGAAAGGGAATAATTTTCACTTCTTCTTTAGTGAGGAAAATTCCTTTATTTTTCAAAGGATGGAAAGTCTATTGCCCTAAATAGTTAATAAAATATTTATATAATTTTTATTTTTCAGTCAATTACTTCAACATAAAAGTTATTAACGACATCGTTGCAGCATCGATGGACACATAGAATTAGTAGCATGCGTCACTAATCAGGTTTTCTGATACCGGAGAGGTCTGGGGTCATATCACGGCCTGTTATACAGATGGTATCCTCCCCCCAAAAATGATTTCCCACTCTCCTTCCACGCAAATTTAAGCACAATTCCTCTAAATTTCTGCCTTCCTAATCCCTACCCCAGTAACGTAATTAAAATGCGTATCGCCAAGGTGGGTAGTAAGGCGTGGTGGAAATAAAGGGTTAGTTTTAAGAAGTAAGAATGAGGGGGATAATTGAGAGGGAGTGCATCAACATTGGCATGTAAAGAGGATGGGAAAGCGATAGAAATAATTCACGTGTGATATAAATTCACCTAATGCATACGTATGAGGTTTATGTCCACAGAGATTGGTGAACTGATTTGAAGTTAATAGCGTGTCTAGGCTAGATGTGTGGATGTGAGTATGTGTATGGATGTGTGGGTGGTTTGGTGGATGTGGAGGTGTGTATGTGTGGGTTTGGGTGGGTGTGTGGACGTGGGGGGGGGGGNTGTGTGTGGGTGGGCATGTGGGGGGGTGTATGGATGTGTGGGTGGTTTGGTGGGTGTGGGGAGAAGTCATGGGGGTAGTGAGCAAGCCTCCACGTTAAAACATCAGTGCAGAAATGGCTTATGATATTTCGCAGATAATTATAACGAAGGAATGATTAAACCATTCACTACGTCCTATTATCCGTCCGAACTATCAGCATATTTACGATTTGGGGAGGTTATAGAGATGATAAATACATAATACAGAAGAAATGTACCCTAATTCACGGTTAGGTAGGGTGGGGAAACCATCAAGAAAAACTCACCTCAATACACCCGGCTGGGATTCAACCGACCTCCCTGCTATCCAGAAAAACCAGGCAGTACGAGAGAGACGCCTTTTGTCCACGTGGCAATTGGTGTGTAATAATTAGCACCTCTAGTAGGTGCAGGTGTAGTTTACTTGTCCATAAAAGCATTCCTGCTGTTTTTGGCAGCATAAAATCAGCTGCGTATACATCTGAGTTTAAAAAAAATATTTTTTTGCCAAAATAAATAAAATATTACTCCAGCACAAACATTTAATTTAATTTTCTTCACATGGTGACCTCAAAATTTCTTGAATATCTGTCAAGGGTGTCCTGGAATTTAACTACAACTTTTTCTCTTCATTTAAAAAGTTGGTCATCTAATGTTAATATGCTCATTAAGGATATTCAATAACTGTTGATATCGTCATGTGAAGAGAATTAAACTCTGATTATGTTTGTACTGGAGCAGTAATTTATTTATTTTGGAAAAAAAAAATATTTTGCCGTAAAAACACTTGCCTTTCCTCAAGGTCCTTTCTATCTCACCTTAAGAAGGGATTATAATAATTATGATAGAGTGTTCCAAGTCCCTGTGGAGAGAGGCAATAGGTTCATTTAGTCTCATTTGTCGGTGACGTATGGAAAAGGTTGTGGCTCGAATCCTGGCTGAGAGTACACTCCGTTGACCCTGAAAGGTAGCAACATTACCTTGACATCACACCAGGGGTCGGCAGCATTTTAAATATAGTGTGCCGTATGAGTTACAAAAAAATGGTGGACCAGTAAAAAGCAAATAGAAAAACAAATTTCAACTTTATATTTATCGTAAAGTAATTAGCTATTAATCTATATTTTATATAAAAAAGTTTTTTATACTAAATCTTTTGCGGGCCAGCCAGAGCCAGCCCACTGGCCATAGGTTGCTGACCGCTGTATTATACTAAGTTCCTATCTTATAGCTTATATGCTCTTCCATAGTGGAATAATGCAAGTTAAGCTTTATACCTTTCAGGGTAGACGAGAGGTTTATGAGGAGGTTTTATTTAAATGGCTTTCCACTCTTCCTTCACGCTAATGGGTGTAAATTTATTTTATGAATACTAATTTCCTCGTCCTTATAATATTAGTGTAAATATGCGGATAGCTGGGTAGTAAAAATCAGTTAACAAATGTAGGAACATGGGCGTATGATGGGAGCAGACGGGTTCAGAGGGTTAAAAAACCCTACCCCACTCCCCCGAAATAATGGCAATATCAACCATATCTATCTTACATAAATATAATCGTGTGATCGTGTATAGTCAAAGGCACTACAAAAAGTATAGATTGATCTTTCTGAAGCCTGCTCTCATGTCAGTACAGTTTTGCAAGTTTTATAACTGCAACGCAGTCATTCTGAAGAAGAATTTAAGGCACTTAATGAGATGGCATTAAGATCAACCTCGGATGTTGGTAGAACTATCACAATGGCCAGATAAACTGTGCATGAGGTTCAAAGGGAAACTGTCTCAGCGTCAGGTCCAGAGGAATAATACAGGAGGGTAATATTCATTTCATTATTAGACAATGAAATAGTGCAACTAAAGTAAAGTTTCCGAAACCACAACCAACTAAATGTGATCCCTAAACATCTTGGAGATGATGAAAGTGGCTTAAACTTGCAAGTGTGTGTGTAGATTTTTACAGAGAATCTCTTCCACATCCTGACATGTTCTTCGTAAAACTTCAACAAAGGAAGAAGAATTGGAGCGGTGTAAATCTAAAAGACAGGCCAAGAACTGCAATAGAAGCATTTTTTGCAGTGTAGTGAAACATTTTATCCAAATGTGAGGAAACTTCTTCTGTTGCTGGCGACTCTTCTCATCTACACTGCTTCACATAAAAGGTCATTTTTGACATTTAAAATATTGAAAAGCTACCTGCGCAACCCCATATCACAAGATTGCCTTTACAGACTTGCCTTTCTCAGAGTCTACAGAGAAATTGAAGTGGACACAGTCACACAGATTAAGTTATCACCAAATTTTCAATTAGTCTCAGGAGGGTAGATTTAATCTTGTGATGATAATACATTTGACTTTTTTTAATTGATGCAAATTGTATGTTTTTGAGCCATCAGTTGTATATTTTAACAAAATATTAAATTTATGTAACGTCAAGTCAGAACCTGTATGTTTAGTTTTTATGTTGTTTTTCAAACACTCATAAATACTCGTATTTATTTAAGTGAAATTCTGGAAAGGTACTTTACACTAAACATAAATAACCCTTCCCGAAATAATTTTTAACGTACTCCTATGAGTAGGAAACATTAAATTTATATTCCAGCAGTGTTCCTATAATATTCTTTAAGTGATTGGTAATATAATATTCTTTAAGTGACAGGTAATAAAATATTTTTTGTTGGGCAAACGTCTTATTTAATGAAAAAGATAAAATTGTACTGCTAGACAAAAGTTGTAACTTTCTCCGTTAATTTGTAAATGTTGAATACGCAGCTTGTTCGGAGGTGATAGCGTCTCAAAGTCTTCTTCTCCCTGCCCCTTCGTACTTGTCTAAGTATCTGAGAGAATCTTTTAAGAAGACGCAGAGAAATGTTTTCTCAACACGAAACTCATCTACATCCCTTCTCACCCCACCCCATAGCTAAGGGTAAAGCACACACGTGCAAGCCCGATAACTTCCTCATTTACTCATCTTTAGGGGTAAACTTCACTCTTATCGGGTAGAAAAAAAAAAAAAATAGTTTTGCGTTACAGTTACTTCAGAAGTTATATCATCGCTAAGAGCATTAAGATTACACCACAGAAAAATATATTTTTTTCAAAAACACCCAACAAAGTTATTCTATATTAGTCCCACGGATATATTCGAGTAGATGCTGGAGTCTTCCTACCTACTTTACGACCTCATGATTCACGTCTTCTACCTGAGACTGAGTTTAATTTTTTATTGGTTAGAAAGCCTTGTTCATTACACATGGAATGTTCGGGAGAAAGATTGAAGAATGCAAAAAGGAAATGAATTTCAAAAGAATGTACAAATCAACCCCACACAAAGCTCGATAAAAACGACCTTCGATATGAATAAAGTTCTATGAACTTGCATACAACTCCCTCCCCCCAAGCGTATGACATAAATGAGTGTGAGAGACGCCGTATCTAGTTCGGTCAGACTTTTGGCCGCTCTGTAGGAACAGAACGTTTCCCGGGGTACACCCGTAATGAGATGACGTCATGATAGTGATTATGAAGATGTGGAGCCAGTGGAAATCATAAACCTACCTTAAACATAATTAACCAGACCAAGGTGATCATTAAAACAGCACCCCTTTCAGTAAATAATTCATGGTACCACAGGGAATCGAAACCGAGACCTCTAGACATAGGCGGAATTGGGGTTGGGGGAGGATAGGTAAAATTGCCCCACTCTCAATATTTAGAGGACTTAAAAACAACTTAACATAAGTCAACAAACATTTTTTCACTTTTGAATCTAACGAATTTCTCATGGAACATTCTCTGGTTCATCTGTTATAAATAATGTACGAAATAACGCTATTTCAATAAAGATAACAAAATAATGTTGGTGATAGTTTATGATACTATGTAATTGGTTTAAAACTACATGCCTTGTTGTAATTTACGTTGCGACCTGTCTCAATCGGAATCTCAGGAAATGGACCCAAAGTTTTCTTGACATCTCCGACAGCCAATTGCAACTGCTATCAGCTGATGTCGTGTAATCATTATGCAATTTTCATCTATTGATATATAAAATGAAATGTTCGTCTGTCTGTCTGTCTGTAATAATATTTTTTATAAATGTATGTTAATATTAAGTTTTCGTATTTTAACTAGAACCGTGGCTAATAATGATTCAATGGCGGAAGTATTTCCTGCTTAACTGTATCGTCCTTTGAGATGATGCTTCCAAGGTATTTCAAGTTGAAAACTGATTCTATTCCGATCTTCTCCAAAAGGATGTTCAAATTTAATCTTTTTCTGTTTACAGTTATTTCCACTGTCTTGGTTTTACTGGTATGGAATACCTCTTAGAACCTCCCCACCCACCCCCAACCCCTTGTACAAGTTCTTCCTTGGTTAAATGCCCTCCCTCCCCCCCAATCAAAATGCTGAAATTCCACCTATGTCTCTAGATCAGTAACCAGGAGCGCTGATGACCGAGAAGCCGTACGCACCCCTCATATATACATACATATATATGTGTGCGTATGTGTGTGTAGAGAGAGAAAGAGGGAAATAGAGAGTAAATAAATGACACACACACTCTTCATATTATATTTTATCAACACAAAACGAAACAATGACAAGTGATTACATTACGTTATTTGATGCATAGTATTAAAAAAAAAAATATCAGTCTCTCAATAAAGTACATATAAAAATACTCTCATGTGTAAAATAATAGTGGATTATTATTTCATACACAAAGAGGCATGACGCGCTTTCAATCGATTGCCCAGCTTCAGCTGTCCTAAAATCAACAGCGTTTCAAAGTTTGCTATGGTTAATGATAACCAAACACAACATTAAATAATATAGTTGTAATTGATGTGAAAATAAAATACGGAAAATTCGTGAGCTAGTATTAAAGGTTTGTGTGTGTGTGTTCAAATATTAAAATCAAAATAACACTGTGATTTGCTGAAAGGGGGAGATAAAAAGGTTGTTTAGTATTTTATCCATTCTCCTCCCCCCACTTCCTCATACACCCTGACACCCCTTTAAATTGTACCCTCTACTCGATTCATAAAACGAATGCCAATCCGTCATAGAATTCGTACGTAGTATAATTTATTTAGCTTTGTCGGTAACATTTTACAAAAGTGAGGTATGACTGTTCAAAATATTTATGGATTTCCGCATTGCGTAATCTGTTTTATTTTTATTTTTAAATTGTACACTCAATAAAGTAAAAATATATATACCAAATAAATTAGTTTATTTTTTATTTTTCAAGAAGTGAATTATATAATATTAATGTTAATACAAACTATCAACATAGTCAAGGTTCGAAACTCAACTGCTTGGATCGAGGATGATTTTTCCATATATGCCGACTCGGGATGGAGGCGTTAATGTGGTAGGAATAAATTATTATTATTAGCACCGCGTCTTACTACCTGTTCGGGTTATACGCACTTACGCTAATGTGTAATGTTAGGGTGATTGTGAGATGAAATGAAGGACCTACAGTTTAACGTGGAATCCGAAACCACGGTGGAGGCCTGGCATTCCCCACATTCACAAGATGTATTGTAAGAGGTGAAGGAAGGGTTTAGTAATCAGATACATCTGTGCCGGGACCAAGGATTGAACCCCGGACCCCCAGCACAGAAGTCTGACACCTTACCCCTAGACCACTAGGTCACCTGGTAGGAATAAAGAAGGAAGAGTTTACAGTAAATGTCGGCTCCAAACGTTGGTCCAAACACTTGTTCCAATGTTGGCTGATTAATTTGCTGGACGTCCACACGTTGGCAATTCTATTTAGTTTAGTGTGGTCAGAGCCAATGTGAAGCTGTGTGATATAAAAATTGCTGGAGGCGCTTTTATGTTATTGAGTACATATCATTATTATTTCTTACTGAAAAAAAGAAAAAAAAGAAACAGCCACGTAGAAGAAGAAGGTGGGTGACGACACATCATAAAACATGGAACCAGTGAGTATCTATAGACAATCCATTCTTAATAATTTTGAGAATAAATAATTTTGTCTACTGCGGTTTACAGGGCGCTCAAATAATATTCTTTATGTACCTAATTATCTGTAAATAATCTATAAAATTTTCTTTTTCAGTTACGATGGAAACCGATTATTAAATAATTTGATTCAAGAGCCTTCAATAGATTTTGAATACCTTCTACTGGTGATTTGACCAAGAATAAACAAACAAGATACTGTATTCAGAGATTCAATATCGGCCAAAGTACTCCTCGCTGTGACACTTAGATTTCTAGCGACTGGAGATTCATTCAAAAGTCTTCATTACCTATTTAAAATTTCTCCTCAAGTTATATCATTGATCGGTCCGGAAGTATATAAAGCGCTGTTTGGGGCGTTGCATTCTTTTGTCAAGGTAAGTTTAAGTATTTTATGTATGTATATGTTACGGTTAAAGTGATAAATGCGGTTAGTATTAGTAATAACCACACCATTATTAATGATAAGCGGTTATTATTAATAATATTCAATTTATCACACTAACCGTAACGTATATACTAGATATAGATGTGGAAATAACTTGATTCCAGAGAAGGACATAAGCTAAATTTAACAGGTCCGCGTGGACGAAGCCGTGGGTAATAGTTTGTTGTAAAATAAAACTCTCGAAAATAATCATTTTTTTTATTGTAAACCAAATTAATAGGTGTCAGGTAATATAGTGCATTTATTTATTTGTTTGTTTGTGCCTCAGAGAGTAAAAATACCTGTGAGACAATATCATTTGACAGAATGGTCACATTTCTAGTTGTGGTTGACGGACCTGTCACATATTCAGTTTGACTACTACAATGTGGTTGTACATATGTATAGTTACTATAATCGTCAGCAGTTTGATACACAGGGTGTAGCCAAGCCTGAGTTGAAGGGGATAGTGTAGGTGCATAACGTACGGAATTTGGGGTAGACATCGCGTATGTGCTCGTGCTCGCAGGGCTACTAATATCTGATCGAGAGACATTTCACTTCTGGTAAAAGAAGTTCGTCTGTATCGTGCATTATATTCTCTCTTTGTTGCTCATCAAATTTTTTAAATTCTTTTAGCCAGTAGTTGACAAAATAAATCCATCTCGTCCATCTGAATCTCGCCGTTTCTTGGCCGTTGTAGAAGTTTATGAAGGAGTAACAGTTGACAAATTACTGTTGTCTTGTATGCTATCCTCGTCAGGAAACATCATAGCCTAAAATTAAAACAGTTAATTTACATATTTGAATTATACAGTTAATTGGTGAGAATCTATCGAAAACGTAAAACTAATAAATATATAGTTTTTTGTTTGTTTCAGATGCCTCAATCTGAACAGGATTGGATTGCAGTTGCTAGAGGTTTTGAAACAAAGTGGCAATTTCCACATTGCTTGGGTGCAATGGATGGCAAACATATCAATATGCAGCCACATATTAATAATGGATCAGAGTTTCATAATTACAGACAACATTTCAGTATAATAATACAAGCGGTAGCTGATAGTGACTATAACTTTTTGTTTGCTGATGTATGAACACATTGACTTATGAGTGATGGTGGAGTTTTTAATGATAGCATACTTTATGAGGAAATATATGGGCCTGATTCGATTTTTTCGGAAGACACTCCTTTACCTAATCGACATATTCCTATGTCCTATGTGTTTGTAGCAGACGGAGCTTTTGCATTGTATAAAAGAATTATGAAACCTTTTCCTGGTACACCGGCAGCTGACTCACAAAATAGAATTTTCAACCAACGACTTTCACATGCTCGTGTTGTGATTGAATATCCATTTGGAATAATGACATCTATGTTTAGAGTGTTAAAATCCAGTATGATGCTACAACCCAATAAAGCATTTATTATAACACTCACATGCGTTATACTGCATAATTTCTAAAAAAAAAAAAAGCCTGTACTTTTGGCGTATGTACATGCCCGAGGGTGATGTAGAGAAGGTCTCAGAAGGGCAACCTTTAAAATCACTAGATCAAATACCAACAAGGATAACAGAAAATGCTATCATAAACAAACTGGTATGATGATTAGGAAGGTACTTACTTAATTTTCCACAACGACTACAGAACAACATTGATTTTATCATCTATCAATCATCATATTATTTTATTAATATCGTAGATATTTTGTGTATCAAAATGCTATTAACTAAATAAAAGTAAATATTATGTTTAAAAAATGTTTCACTTACCTCTGTGTTAATTGTAACCATATCAGTTTCATCATAAATTGGAGCAAGAAAACTGTCCATCAACTCATATGCGAACCAATTTGGTTTGAAACCATCGTCCGCTGATGATCCAGAACGAGCAGAATCATTAATTTTCTTTCTATACAAGCGATATGTACTCATCAACGATTATCTCTCTCTTTTTTTTAATTCCTCGATCGAGAAAATTATTCCCATATCTCTTTGAATGGTTCTCCACGCATCATCTTCTAAATTTTTATTTTTGTGATCTTTCCGGATTGCGTTCCATATAACTCGATGTGCCTGGTAAAGTTCAATAAATTCTACAACTTTTTCATTTGTCCGCGCAGATGAGGATGACATCTAAACGCATGCACGTATTAAATATATATTATTAAGTATTAACGTCACAGAACACTATTACTCCTGGCGGAGATTAACGTACGCACTCGATGCGTGTCGCAACAAGAATGAGCAAAGCGCCAACGTGTGGACGGCTTGCGCGAACGTTGGCGCGGATTCCTTTGATAAAAACCGACACGCGACGGCCAACTTCCAACGTCCGCGCCAACGTTGGGGCCAATGCTATTTTCTCGATCCACACGTTGGACGAGTGGCATTGGGAGCCAACGCTGGGACCAACGTGTGGAGCCGGCCTAAATATACTTTCATTTGCGTACAGAAGTGGGTAAATACTTAGAGGAAACAAATACCCTTACTAGACTTGACCTGGATTAGAACCCTTGGCTCCCCGTCAATAGTAGTCTCGTAAATTGAGAGAGTAACGCTATATATTATCGAAGTGGGTTTTCCACATGCTATTTATAATTGTAGTTTTCTCATTTTCCATCTGGGATAATGCGGGTGCACTTCCTCTAAACAACCTTGCCTATTCCTACCCTATAGATTAAGTAATCTAAATAACCCGCTTTGTTGGATACTTTCTCACAGTAGACTTACTAGACTGGTGATGACGGAGAGATCGCGGTTCGAATCTCAGATGGATGTACAGGGTTTTTTCCTAAATTATTTTCCAATCTCCCTCCACGCAAATGCGGGTACACTTCTTATAAATACAACTTTCTTAATCCCTTAAACCATTAGTGTAATTATTATATAAGTGTATTGCCCGAATGGGTAGTAAGACGCGGCGCTAAAAAAATCATCCAAATAAATTATGTTGAACTAAATAATAAAAAAAAATTGATACAAACACTCAACAAGTAAGATAAATAACTCCACCTAGTTTACTCACGTGTAATCACACAAATGAGGAAGAGATGAGGAGGGTAAAGCTTGGAAGAAATGAACCCACGAAATAATGGAGGAAAGAACAAGAACCCATCAATGAAAAATACCAACCCTTATACACCAACCCGAGATTTGAACCCCAACCTTCCATTGTTAGCCAAACCAGACTAAACGAGCCTAACACTTAAATTCTGGTGCCAAATGACGCGGATGATGATGATGATGATGATAGAGCAAAATAATTTTAATATAAAATAAATGTTACAGTGCACCACAAATATTTTCTCATACTTTTATCATTATATATATATATATATATATA
>CABFVZ010002174.1:90923-136024 GCA_902151445.1 Timema monikensis
TTACTATATTTTTATATATATATATATATAAATACATTAGCTTAAACTCGTAAGATTTGTGAAACGAAATAATATATTTTGATACAGAAACACTCTACCAAAGAGCACATGTTAAATAATATTCACTGTTACAGAAACGTCGAGTAAAGAGGAAAATCTATGCCCACTAAAGAGAATAACATTTCAAAGACCTTTATAAAAATTATAAATAATTTATTTGCTTATAGCTCAGACTATTTGTTTTATAAAAATGTATTTCAAATAAAATACTTCTATCTTATTAGTATTATAACTTTACAATTATAAGTGATTTAGCATATTTCCGCTTACTTAAAGTACCCTTAAAATCATTTTCATAGAAAAATGAGAGTTTCCATTTTAATTGTAATGTTAAACAGTTTCTATATATAAACTTTAATCAAATTCTTTAGAGCATGTTTAAACCAATTTTTTTTTATCTAAGTCCTTTAGTAAACTATCCTCAGTTTTAGGGTAACAGATCTAATTTTTATTTTTAATCTTTGGGGAAACATTAATAAACACATAAATATAAAGTTTCATCCCAATCGGTTAAATTTTGTTACTCTTGGTCGAGATACAGACATACAGACGGACACACAAAATCGTGAAAACCACCTTTCCGGTTTAAGGAGGTCATGAAACGTCGACATTTCTCAAAATATTGAGTTCGATTTTTTTTAAATAACAATACTTCTCTCTCCGAGGGAGGGGTCAAGATAAAGTTAAAAATATATTGTAAAGGGGCAAGAAAATTTGCATGATTCCACCTTTAGAGCCTTATTTCCCTCAAATTTAAATATTGTTGACTTTCCCATCATGCATCCCTTCTCTCCCGACAGAACCCCACATACAAAACTTCACCCTCCCCCTTTAATGATAGTGTTTGACTTCAGTGAGGACACACACCGTCTGAATGTTAACGAGGTGTACCTCCCCCCAACATTTCTGAACGCACTCATAAAAACAAACACACGCCTTGAAGACGCTGTGTGGGAAACAGAATGATTTGCCCCTACCTCGCTTTGAAGATGACCGCGAGAAAGGAAATTACCTATTCCTAGATAGGATATATTTTAGGATGGCGATGGGAGGGGAAAGGGAAGGGGGGGGGGGGNGGTCGGGGGCGACGCATATTTATTTTCATATATAATTTTGGTCAAAATTTGACATTTTAAGTTTACACAGATATTAATTTGAGTGCAAAAAAAAGAGTTAAAATAAAAAAATCATAAGTTTATATTTAACTACTTTTTATTTTATATTCAACCTTTAAATCTGGGTCAAATATACCCTGATTTTTTTTATAGGAAAGCTCACTTTCGACTACCAGTATTGATTGAAAGTCATCAAAAAATATCTCGTTTGATTTATTAATTAAGAGAGTTCATCTAAAGATTTATAAAAAATATTCCAATAATATGGATAATATGGATTACTGGATGGTCTATCTTTATACTTTTAATTAAAAAGAGCTAGTAATGTGAATAGAATTGTAATATTTTTATTTCAAACATTGTGGAAACATGAGTTTCCAGCTTACAAATAACGGGCTTCTATGAAAATCAGACTGTACCTACAACTCGTTTGCAAACTCACCATGCATGGTTCCACTATGATGAGGCAGTGACTCTCAATCTTTTAGGGCGCGTCTACACTGGTCAAGAATATGGTTGAGGTTTCACGATATCGAAATTGGTCGAATAAACTCAATCAGAGCTTATATTAAAAAAGTGTTGCACGGGAGTCGAGAACTTTACGCCCCTGGTTTTGGCTCTATTGGAAGGAGTCACCGTGATGAAAGATTTGCTCTGCAAAGAATTGTGTGCATTCTGACACTGCAAAACCTTCTAAGTTCAATGCGGTCACAATACTCTCTACGAGGGCTCGGTTTCTCAAGTCTTTATTTTTATATAATTTATCTGTAGTTTGTCACAAACATATTATCTATGACTCATACAAATGGATGAATTTCATTACAGTCACATCGTTCCAACGCGACAACGTAAGAGCAACATTTGAACAGGCAACCTTTTCATTTCACTGCTCTTAACTGGTTGAAAATCTGACACTGATAAATTATAAAAACCAAGTCGTGAAGTTGTTGAACTTGGTTACACGGAGATAACTGGTGGTAGTGGTAGCAAGCTCGTGAAACATCGATCATTTTCTTGACCCGTGTAAGCGTATCATTTATGTTCACTGAACACTATTACAGTCAACTCTCGATTCTACGACCCCGGGAATAGCGTCCCTCTCGAAGTAACGACCCTTTTTTTGGGAACCGTGAGAAATTTGGAAAAAAAGGTTGAAAAGTTTACGGAAATCGGCTGTAAAATGTGTTTGTTGCATTTATTTAGGTCGCTGCGTTGCAATTATCTTTGTGAGCGCTGTATTACTAGTAACTGGGGTGGGTCAGGTATAAAAATATACACCACCTCATCAATGCCAGCCAATAGCATTTGACTCTGTCCACCCCCTCCCACAAGCAAGACAAAGTTTCCCCGCACGCAACTGCCGCTACATCACGCGCCAAGCTTGCTTTAGCCATTGTTATTTCGATTCTAAATTTGGTTACTATTTTGGTTTGATTTTGTGAACAATTTTTGTTGAACCATGCTATTGTTTAACATTGTTATTTTGATTTGGTTACGTTTTTTGTCGGATTTTGTGAACGATTTTTGATGACCCACGCTATTTGTTGTATAAAAAAATGCAATTTTTTCGTATGAAGGTCAAGGGCGGAACAAAATCTGTTAAAATTCCAATAACGACCTTTTCGAAATAACGACCCTTTTCCAGGGAGCCGTGAAAGGTCGTAGAATCGAGAGTTGACTGATTATTTGTTGTGAGTCATCAAGGCACACTTAACGTGAGAGTTGGCTCCGTGCAAAGTGCATACGATATTTGAATTCACGACACGAGCGCGAAAGACGGGCACAGTTTTAAGTTCTTGCAGGGTAAATCCAAGAGGCAACATGTTTACCGCGATCAAACACTCGAAAACCCTAAAACATAACTCACCGTCTCTCGTAAACTATTTGGAAAATCACAGTAGTTTTTTTTTTTTTTACTTAAAAGACATAAGGATGTTATTAAAATTCCCATATTCCAATTGGTTTGCTTTGAAAAAATGGTTTTCTATTGAAATAACTTTAATGAGGTTTTTACTGCAGACATATTTCCCCTCTGTGTACAAGTTTTTTCCTAATTGAGATAGATGGATAATATAAGTGTATGAAATGATCATCATGAACTGAATTTTATTTTTATATATGACTCATTCCTCTAACACCAATACTTTTCACAGTCATCACGAATCGCGCCAACAGTACTGGTTCACATAGCTTATACTACGAGGAACTGTGAAATACGCATGCGCAGAAGGAGACCGCTCAGTTGAACAAGGAATGCTTGTGCTTGTCTGCTATTAGATAACGAATTGAACTTGAACAACTAGTTCAAGTGTATCATTAATTAATCTACTCCTTAATTGTGAGCTAATACATTCTCTGGAAAGTAACTATATTAAAGCTTTAGTACATTTATCCCTTAATCATTAAATAAAAATTAATCGAATGAATCTATTATTATTATTAGCACCGCGTCTTACTACCCGTTTGGGTTACACGCACTTAAGCTAATGTGTAATGGTAGGGAGATTGTGAGATGAAATGGAGGACCTACAGTTTAACGTGGGATCCGAACCATGGTGGAGGCCTGACATTCCACCTATTCACAAGATGTGATTAATACACGTCTTGTCAGAGGTGAAGGAAAGGTTTGGCAATCAGATAAATCTGTGCCGGTACCGAGGATTGAACCACGGACCCTCAGCACAGAAGTCAGACACCTTACCCTTAGACCACCAGATCACCTGTATGAAGCTACTTTTTAATAATTTTCTTATCGACAAAAACAAACGACTACAATTTCGCGGTACATGTTGGTAATTTCGTGGCATACTAATGTTCCAGGGTACACCCTTTGAGGACCACTGGCATAGGCTATAATATAGATCCGTAAAGGTAAGACTGTCCCACCTTTCATAGTAAAGGGAGTGTGCAATATACACTATGAGACTGAGGTATCTCTAGTGTTGGACGTCAGACTATCCTGTGAACAGTCACACTAGCTGCCAGAAGTTCTATTATTCACCGTTTCACACGCTATTCTCTTTGTTTGTATATTTTATATCAGTGTGAGAAACACTGCCACAAAAAGAGAAAAAGAGAAAACAAAGAGAGCGCCTGTGACGTGGTGAAATATAGAACTACTAGAGGAATTGGTAGCCTGTAAGGCAGTGAGCGTAGACGCAATCTAGTTACATTGGGTAATGTAAAATTTTATTTTTCTCAGACGATAGGACAAAAACTTTAAATAAAAGAACAATAAACCGAATCAGTCTGGTACGACTCATTTCACTGGCCGAAGGGTCTAAGATGCAACTTTTTTGTTGGACTGGCTTGCTGATAAGGGGTTTGAATCCCAGTCGGATTTATTAAAGGTGACCCACCTCGATGGCGTAGTTGGCTAGTCGTGTTGAGCTAGACTGCCGAGGACGGGGAGATCGAGGTTCGAATCTCGGTCGGGTGAACTGGGGGTGGTTTTTCCTAAAATTGTTTTCCACGCAAATGCGGGTTCACTTCCTCTTATTCAACCTTACCAATTCCTAATCCATTAGCGCAATTAGTACTTAAAGCGTATAACCCGAACGGGTAGTAAGACGCGGTGCTAAATAATAATAATAATAATAATAATAAATATAAAAGGTGTTTTTTCTAAACAGTTTCCCACTCTCCTTCCAAGCAAATGCAGGTATATTACCTATAATCCTCACTATTACGCGATTATAGTAATTATCATAAGACACCGTTATAAAAAATGTTTGGTATTCTAAAATACTATATTCATAGTGTCTGGCATGGAGGTAGGTGGGTTTAACCCCAACTCTTATCCACCCAAACCCTAACCACGTAACTACATCCCTGATCACTGATTCATTGAATTAGGCTGTCTTGAAGAAAGGAATACGATAGTTGACATAGCATACAGCCTTTGGTAATCGAGAGTAGGCAAGGAGGACGTAAGCTTGATAAACTGTACTGTGAAATGTTCTATATTAACATGTTGTGTACCTGGTCATGTATTTAAAACAAAGATTGTTTTGGCAATTAGCATACCATAGAGTAGCGACACAAACATTAACTCCGGGGAAACTCCCCTCTACTGGTGGTATATAACGGTGTGAACTATACCTTTTTTTATTTAAAAAAAAGGGGGTGTTGGGGGCTTTGAAAAGACAGCAGTTGTTAATGGACTACTTTGAAGTGCTTTACATAATTCAGTCATTGTGTTACAGTAACTTGTGAGGAGAATATCTGAGTTATATAACATTCACGCATAGCCGGGCGGTCATGTGTTTGAAACCAATCAGAGTTAAAACACCAAAAATAGGTCGGGGTGTAGACAAGCTGAGTAGGGGCATTGACAGAACTAGTATCTTATATTAAATTTGTTCAACTTATTCTAAAACCTACCTACACGTACAGTAACTAATCTATTTCCATAAACAAGATCCAAATGAACCCCACAATTATTAACCGCTGCTTACTCTTCCCACTAATCCATCCTGACAAGTAGGCCCGTGGTTTGGGGAGCGTAGTGACAGTCCTATGAAAAAAAAAGAAGAGGAAAAAGTGATTGGTTAAACATTTTCTCCAGTTCACAGCGTCTTACTTCCCACTCAATCTATCCTCATATTTACACTGTTTGAGGTAAGGATGAGGATCATAGAATTTAATGGAGATATGCCCGCATTTGCGCTAAGATAAAAGAGAGGGATGAATCAAATTAAGAAAATAAAAACCACTCCATTAGAATCATCACTGGTTCGAACTACAATCTCCCCCTATTAACCAATAAAAACATAAAACTCCAATACTAACACCTTTGTCCCCGCACCAGCGTGTTCTATTGAGTGGTTTTCAAACCAGGATACGAATCTTTCGATCTTAAAATGATCGTACCATTTTTCAGAAACGTGTAATGTAATTGGTTTGCCCCTGAAAAGTATGTGAAAGCATTAACAATAATATCGTCCTAATTTTATAAACGTATTTAATTTTATTTAAATTATGTAGTATATTACATGGCGCTTAAAGCACTTCTTCTAAGAAGGCAAAAGCCACTGATCAGTGACGTCACGCACGTGACATTAGTCAAGTCAGGTTGACAATATATATATATTTCAAATAATAACTTCCTCTTCTCGAAGGTTCGAAGAGAGATTTTAAAATGTAATTTGAGTCAGTTTCCGGCTCTCGAAGCTTCTAGTAACACAGAGATGATTTTGTCTTGTATTTTGTTTTTCTAAACTAAACCTTCTCGAAGCTTCCATGAGCAATGGATATATACGAAGAATGGTGCAATGTAAGGGCAGTTGGTGTCCAGAACTGACAGAACTCACTTGGGCACTTGGCGTCCAGCAACACCTGTCCGCGCTCATACAATAGGCCGCGTATATATTTCAACGACATGATCTATTTTCTCATTAAATAAACAGAGATTCAGAAATAAAAAACATGTCAAAATAATAAGTATTATTAATTATAATTCATTAATTGGCGCTCGATCACGGGGCTATAAATACCAATTAACTCACAACATCAAAAAACCGGACCGATTTAATTAGTGCTCGACCACGGGGCAATTACCAGCTAATCAAACGGTGTAACTTCAATCGACGCTAAACGCGCCGAACCAGAACACTTCAATCGGCGTCCATCGCGGTGCAGTAAAATATTCCAGACCATTTCAATTGGCGCACAACGAAGGGACCCGTAATTCTAGAACATTTCAAACGCCAAGTGACCTTTTTCTTTTTTTTTTAATGCAAAGTGTCAAAAGATTTTACCCCATATATATAAATATACCAAGACTGTGTTTGGCAAATTGTCATTTATGACAGATAATAATAATATTTAGCACCACGTCTTACTACCCATTCGGGTTATACGCTTTAAGTACTAATTACGCTAATGGATTAGGAATTGGGAAGGTTTAATTAGAAGAAGTGAACCCGCATTTGCGTGGAGGGAGAGTGGAGAACCATTTAGGGAAAACCACCCCCAGTTCACCCGACCGAGATTCGAACCTCGATCTCTCCGTCCTCAGCAATCGAGCTCAACACGACTAGCGCGTTAGCCAACTACGCCACCGAGGCGGGTTATGACAGATAGAAGATTGAGAAAATAATGATAGTTTGACGGAGGTAATTATAGAAGAAGATATGGAGAGAGCTGCAGAAAACAAATGACTGATGACTTAATGATGATGATGAAGATATAGGTCACTTAAGTGACCGATAATGTTGACTAACCTTTATTTAAAATTGACACACACCAAAAGAAAGTTTGATTCAACTAATAAGTTTTCTTTCGCTGCTATAGAAGAATTGATTTCCCAGGGACAATAATGTGTATGGTATAAAGGAAAGTTTATCTCTGTTCAAAATTAACGTTCACAGTTTTCACCCAACAATGAAGAGAATCTGCCACAAATTGAAGGAGCACCAAAGGGAAAGGTTTATAGAGAATTTGTGGTTTTTTTATGTTTTAGCTGAAAAATTAAAAGTTTGATTTAACTTTCATAACGAATAAACCAGAAGAGATTAAATATCTCCATCCTCCAAGTCAGTCTTCCTCCTCTATCGTCCCAGTTCTTCTCCCTCATATATCCTCCAAGTCAGTCTTCCTCTATCCTCCCAGTCTCCCTCCTCTGCCAATACTCTCACTCCCTGCTCAGAATGCTACCGGCCATTGATAGTAATGGCAGGTTGTTTTCCTAGAGGTCTCGGCTCATAATCCCGCCCCGAGAGAACGTGCCTAGTGGAGAAATATACGTTAACACCGCCCCCTCGGGAATGGGGTCACCCGCAACATGTTAAGGACAGCTTGGCACCGGAATTCGTTTTTATTATTGACTTTTTAAGGGGGAGCTTTCCTTTCAGAAAACTTAACACAAATTTACTGTTTAATTTCGGGTGACCTGGTGGTCTAGGGGTAAGGTGTTGGACTTCTGTGCTGGAGTTCCATGGTTCAATCCCCAGTCCCGGCACAGATTTATCTGATTATCAAACCCTTCCTTCACCTCTGACAAGACATCTTGTGAATCTGGGGAATGCCAGGCCTCCACTGTGGTTCGGATCCCACGTTAAACTGTAGATCCTCCATTTCATCTCACAATCACCCTACCATTACACAATTAGTGTAAGTGCGTATAACCCGAACGGGTAGTAAGATGCAGTGATAATAATAATAATAATGTTTAATTTGAGATTTTTAAACTTTTTGATTCATGTCTTACAATTTGATCGGGATATGCTTTTTAAGGTGGAGGAAGAGTGGCAAACAAATGAAGAAAAAACAGCATCGTACACTTAACCGGGATTTAAGCCCTCCCAACGTCCTCCTCACTGGGAAAATCGTAATAAATGAGATTGATGTGAAATTCATGCGTCTACAGGTGAGGGTTTGATAAAAATTAAAAATGTTTTTGATCCACGTCTTATCACCCGTTCGACATGTTCACATATAATCATGCCAATAGTGTAGCGAGATGGAAGGTAGGACTTAAAAAGGAATTGTACCAACATTTGCGTGGATGGGAGATGGTAATTAGAAAATTACACAGGGGAAAAATAAGTGGAATTTGAACCCCAAAAGGCCCCATCATTTGTAGAAATAAAAAGAAAAAAGGATGTTCGCGTGACCACAAAGTTGAGGGTTCTACTTAACTGAACACTCTACCTAGCACCAATAATTTAAATATAATGTCCCATACACACAAGTGATAATTCCGTACTTAATTCAGTTGAGAAAAATATATTTAAATAAATGATGGTAAATCAGGAAATAACCAGAGATGAAATATACAATGATTTGTTTTCATCTTTTCTTTCGGAAAAAAAAACTTTTTTTAGTATTGCGTCTTACTACCCATTCGGGCTACACGATTATGTATACTAATAATAATGATCTTTTTTTAGGGATGTGGAGGGGTGAATTTAAAAATAATGTACCCGCATTCAGTGGAGAGAAGAGTGTAAAACCATTTATGAAAAACCACTCTTACTATACCCAAACGGTATTCAAACACCGATCTCCCTATGATCAGAAGTCTAGTATATTAAGAGAGTGACGCCTTAGACCATACATCCATCGAAGTGGGTAATAGCTAATACCACCAAAATACTTTAAAAAATATTTTAAGAAAATGGTTTGTGCATGTAAAAATTAAAGCTTTATTGTATATTTGGAAGTATTTTAATATTTTTGTAAAAATTACGAAGGCCTTAAAATACATTTATCTTAAACGTTATCTTTTCCATAACAAAGCTATTTATGGTAGCCCCATGGCTTCTTTGGTGCTGACTGACAGCTCAGAGCTGACTTCTGACAGTCAACATTCTGGTATATACCTAAATTTTGACTGTCAGAAGTGACAGCTGCTAAACACATGTTTTTACAGATTATTTGGTTCAGCGTAGGAATATATAATTTGGTCTGGTAACTTTTCAAAGCCGTCAGCTGTTAGCTGTGAGCTGTCAGTCAGCACCAAAGAAGCCATGGGGCTACTGTAGTTTTTCTTCTATTTCAAATACAAAGGAATCACTATTCAATTCACAAATACAACTTTTATCTCTCGTTCGTTAGTGTGTTTACTTAAATATCTCCCACATATGGGAGAGATACCACCACCAAATTAGACAAGTTTCCATGATTAGTTTTGCCAATAGTTTCTATCATAGTTGGTCGTACAAGCGTTAAGAGTCAGCTATGACTGTTTTTTGTAACATAGTATCTTGCTACGTGTTCAGGCTAAATTACTATAATGGGGTAGGGATGGGGATGGAATCAGTGAAGAGGCAATCTAAACACATTTGCGTGGAAGGAGAGTGGAAAACCATTTAGTAAGAACCATCCTCAGTAGAACTGACCAGGATTCAAAACCCAATCTCCTCGTCATCCCTACGTCAGTCTAACACTATGAATGATGATGCCTTAGACGATTTGGCCACTGAAGAGAGATTGGATGAATTAATCACGTAAATATCGCCCGTGGGTATCTCATGCTCCGAACACTCAAATACTAAATGACACTAGCTCCCCCCACCCAGAGTTCAAACTAAGGTCCCCTGGTACAGTAGTCTACATCCCCTATAGCTCAGTCACGTATTCAAGGCCCGAAGAGGAATATGAAATGTGTATTATCCGGAAGAAATGTGTGTCTACTTTACAGCCATGAGTTTTGTTTTACGATGTTCAGTAAACCTTTACAGTTATACCACCCTCCCTACCAACCCTAAAAATAAATCTCCCATCATTTTACATGAAGATGTGTTCCAAGGCAACGTGCTTGGAGGGTGGGACAAAACCTTTCCCATCAGGTACAGTCATCCCATTATATATGCAGCCATGGGCTGAACATGGTTTTCACGTGGATTTAGATATACGAGGTTAACATTCTAACGCTTATTTTGGTTAACGCCTGCTGAGCGAGATTAAATGAATACACTTCTTGTTTATTAAAGCGTATAGCACTAGAATTTCTGTGAACAGAAGACCTCGCTCCCTCCATGTTATTATCGTTACTACAGTCTTACTAGTAGTTCTGTGAACAGTAGACCTCCCTCCATGTTATTATCGTTACTACAGTCTTACTAGTAGTTCTGTGAACAGTAGACCTCCCTCCATGTTATTATCGTTACTACAGTCTTACTAGTAGTTTTTTGAACAGTAGACTTCTTTCCCTTCATGTTATTATCGTAACTACAGTCTTACTAGTAGTTCTGTGAACAGTAGACCTCGGTCCCTCCATGTTATTATCGTTACTACAGTCTCACTAGTAGTTCTGTGAACAGTAGACCTCCCTCCATGTTATTATCGTAACTACCGTCTTAAGGTTTATTTTTAGATTTCAAGTTGAAATGTCTCGTGTAATTTGTCCTTGAATTTGAAGTTTGAATGTTTCTTTTGCGATTAAGCTAGATTGAAAAATAATTAATACTAGAGTCAAGAGTAAATTATATTATAGATAGTAAACTTAGTTTGAGTAGTTTAAGACGTCAGTCTAGCACTATATGTCAAAATTTAAAAAAGTACTTCCCAGATTCTTGATCGATAATTTAGAATTTTAAAATGATATCACTTTGTATGAGCTATTAAACGAAAAAACCTTTGGTCGGTCGCCATATTGAAATGGATAGCCAGATTGAATAATTGTGTGCATACTTCGTTCAGCCTAGGTTTAAGTAAAGTTCCCGAAAATTTTCGTTACGTATTCGACAACTATCATGTATTTAAAATCCAGACAGACAGAAAAAATGCCAAATGGTAAGTTAAAATAGAGTTTCTCTTTGCTCTATCAAATTTTAGGCCTATGTTTATATCACATTACTATACTACTCGTATGTATGTATCTGTGTGTATTAGTAATGCAGACAGTGGCGCCCCAAACACATGTGCGAGGCAATTTGAACTGAAACTACTTTGAGATGAACTTGAAATTCAGTGGATATCTTCAAGCAGTCCTCTATGGTGTGATCCCGTAATCAAGCCATACCGACCGAGCGGCCGCCACCTTTAGTGATGATAGTGCCAAAATTTGAGGATAGAGGGTTTCACGTGATCAGCATAATGAGCCATCTGGCCGTAGAATCTTAATTTTCTAGACCGTATCCACTACTTTTTAATTCAAGTATAAATTCATTTGTCCTCACGAAGTTGAGTTGACACTGCTTAGCAGAAAAATGATGGAAGCATTAGGATTGAACCTGTGATCTCTGGAACTCTGATCACTAGACCACAGAGGCGGTCCTCAAGCAGTCCTTGGTTCTCAAAAAAAGATGCTAGTTTTGATTTTTTTTAAAGGGGGATAGAAGGATATTTTATACTTTAAAACCTACTCAATTTTTATGGCACTGAAATGGATCAACAACTTTTGGATTAAATGAATAAATTAAATTTACACTAGGTTGAGTATTGATTCTGTATTACTCCCGGGTGTTCTGTTACGTCACAATGAAACGGTCGATCGTAAAACCGGTAACGGTTATTTGAACACTGACTCGGCGCTAATCGGGCTTAACCAAAACCATCAAAATAAACAAATGAATCTTAACGGTTTACCGTTGAATGTTCACATTTACATTACACCCAGTGGATGGTTCAATATCCCGTACCAGTGGTTGAGTGGTTAGAGAGGACGATTCCAAGGTGTGGAAGACCCGTATTCGATTCAAGGGTGATCTCATCTCGCAAAAAATTAACCGGGATTTTAGATATACGAATATTTTCGAACCAGAAATCAAATAGAAATTTGTGGTTTCTGCCACCATTCAATTTAAATGAAAAAATAAATTGTTATCAGTGGAATTGTTTTATTTTTTCATTAAAATTAATTATCTTTCTTATTAAGATATATTTTTACATTCTGATATCAAGAGAAATTATTGTGATCGTGAAATAAATCAATCTCAAGATTATGACAAATTTGTACGTTTTATGTGAACACGAACATAACATAAATGGCACCCCACAGAATTTTTCTCTCTTTAATCCTAAATGAGACATTTACTAGAATCTAACAATATTTGTGAGACTAAATAATATACATTGTGGCAGAAAGATCTTACATTAAATGGTATACAATCTTACAGGAGCATTACCCGCCTCGGTGGAGTAGTTGGCTAACGCGCTTGTCGTGTTAAGCTCGACTGCTGATGACGGGGAGATCGAGGTTCGAATCTCGGTCGGATGAACTGGGGGTGGGTTTTCCTAAATGGTTTTCCACTCTCCCTGCACGAAAATTCGGATTCACTTCCTTTAATTCAACCTTCCCAATTCCTAGCGTAATTAGTACTTAAGCGTATAACCCGAACGGGTAGTAAGACGCGGGGATAAATAATAATAATAAATACAGGAGCATTAAGAAAAGGGGGAGCCTATTTGTCCACCAAAGACCATAAAAATCAATTTCATATTTCAAAGTACTCCATAAAAAATACATATTTGCCTATAGCTCAGAAATTATAGGCTTTATAAAATTACATTCCAAATTAAATTACTTTTATTTTCAATAGTACTACAACTTTACAATGATAAATTATTTCGATTCTCAAATATTTGTTTAGATATGATCAATATTAGAAATTTCCACCTCTTCAAATTACCCTTAAAATCCTTTTCATGGGAAAACGAGAAATTAATTTTTTTTTGTATTGTATGGACACACAATTTAATAAAAATTATTGGATTAGATTTTAAGAGAATCGATTTTATCTCTTTTTGTCCTTCAGTAAACTATCCTTAGTTTTAGGGTTAGTTATATATATCCAAAACAGCCTCATGGGGACATTATGAAAGCCCTAGATACCAAATTTCCTCCCGATCGGTAAAATGGTTTCAGTTCTAGTCCAACACACAGATATACAGCACTGTAAAAAAAAAAAGTTTTTTTTTTCAGTTTCAAGGGTTTCAACGTTATCATTAAACAAAATAATGTCGTAGGACCATATAGTATTCGTTGTGTGTCTCACATAGGTGGTGGAAGAGTGTGTTTGTCTAGGGCAAATGAAGATAATGTTGATATAATTTTATAAGATGGTGGAGTGCCTATAGGCAATATATTTGACCCAATTCCAAGATTTACTATCTCGTACGCACACTAAGGTAGTGATGTCCAATATCATACCAGATATTACGAAGGATTTGTTGTTAATGAATTTGTCAAAACACGGGAAAAATACAATTTGGACGAGCGAAATTAAAATCGGTTCTATATTACCACTTTGTTTTTATGTTTACTCGTTTATACGTATTATTATACTACTATAAACCACATGGCTGACTCACTCACTGACATTAATGTTTACCCACTTTCAGATGGGCTAGAAACTTGAAATTTGGCAAACCTATAGCTTCTAACCTGTGACCGACGAGGAAATTCCAAAAAGTTTAAAAAAAAATATCCCCCCAAAAAATTCCAAATATCGTAGCAACTTTAAAGTCGGTGCGGACCTTTCTTTGAATGTCTCTTGTGGCTAAACGGTAAGACCTATCAAAAAACGGCTCTGTAATTACATTAGTTTACATCCACTTGCAAAGAAAACTCACCGCGGGTTTGGGGGCGGATTCCCCAACGAGAAAAGCAAGTTTTATATAATATCCCAAAGAGGGAAGACTAATAGATAATATGCCATGGCGAGTATATGTGTCCACCGATGATGCCAAGTGTTTTCACTGCTCTATCCCAGAAAATGTGGCAAGGAAATGTATACAAGATGTGTCTACAACACAAATAGCACATCATAATCATCATAATCGGTTTTTGGGCAAACATTCTTTGAAGAGTAGTTTATTAATGACTGATATTTTAAAAACTTGAAATATTTTACAAATGGCTCCGACAATTTGGTTTCAAATGGGTTTCTTGGTAATGTTTGACATAAAAAAAATAACATTAATAATAGGGAGGGCGACACATTTGTAGTGACATTTTCAGTCCACCGGCTCATGAAAAATATAACATTATTTCAAGAGAAAGAATGACAAATACAGATTTATATTTTACATAATTAAAAAAAATACGTATTTTAAAATATTTCATAAATTATTTTTGCTTTATACGGGAATAAAAACATTACAGTTTTATACAAATTCACCTTAAACCACCAAATGACTACTCTAGTAGACAAGGGAGAGAGTAGTATTTTGGGTGCGTTCGAACATAGTCAGGAGTGTTCGGACATAGTCGGGAGTGTTCGAAAATAGTCGAGAGTGTTCGAAAATGGTCGGGAGTGTTAGCGTTCGCTCATCACTGCTGAGACACCAGAGACACCAAACGCCAGAATAAAGATAATATATTAAGTGTTAGATCCTAATATTGTCAGTACAGTATTGTGAGCCAACAAGGGACAGAAGCTTTAGCCCTTGGACCTAAAGAGACTTAAGTTCCCTGCCTTAGAGCATTCGCCCACCGAAGCAGGTAGCTTTATTCCTAATCCTGTTTCTCAACGTGACATGCTTCTCAAAGAGTTCACTCCATAGTTATTTTTATTTAACCAATTGACTAACCAATTCAACAAAGTCTTACGATATTTTCAAGAAATCTTTTTGAACACAAATGTTACGTATATTTTTTTATTATTAAAAGCATTCAATTGAAATTCTAAAATTTTAAGCTTATGTAGTTTCAAATTTCTAATAATACATTTAAACTGTTATCGAAAATAAATTTATTCACCTAAAGAAACGTATGGTTATCATTGAATTAAAGTTAGTGGATTTTAAATAATGCTTTCAACATAAAAAAAAAACTAATCATTATTTTATCAATTCGGCTGTTATAGAAGTAGTTATTACCAAACTTCAAAAGTATGAGGCACTTATTCAAAAGATAATAAAAGAAAGAGACCTAAAACTAAGCATGCAAATATCCTTAAGGCCACAACCAATAGAATAAATCCGAAAGTTTATATAATATAAAGTTTCTAGAAAGTAATCAATTTTATTGTAAAGACATGAAACTTTAAATCAAACAAATTTCTTGGGAAAATGAAAATGAAAATGAAAAAAAAAAGTTCTTTATTCGAAATGTTATTAGTTTGGAAAAAGTTTGATGGGCTATCTTTGCAGAGCGATTTTATACGCCATTTAAATATTTTGTGAGGGATGCTATAAATTAATCATCTTTCCTTCAAATGGGATTTTTTTTAAAAGATAGGGATCCAGTCTCCCAAAATAATATTTACTTCCAAACCTTTAATCGTAAATATGTAAAACTATTATTTTAAAACTAATTAGAGTGAAACTTATTTAAGTGCAACGAAGTTCTTAAGAACACGACTCTGTATATATTTTTGGAAAAATAGACACACAGGTGTTAATATTTTACTACTAGTGAACAGAAAAATATTATTTCTAAATTCATCATTGATGACGTGTATAGATGAATATAAGATCCCATAGCCTAAAAATAAATGTCTTATTATTGATAATAAGAAAACTATTTTGAGAAATAATTTAACTGAAAAATTCTCTCACTAAACGAGTGCAGAGAAATCTGGATGTGAAGTCCAGGACTTCCATAACATGAATTATGAAAAGAGGAGTGGTGATCAAGGTAGCAGGGGTAACTGCTTTTGGTTTACAATTCTCTTTCCAGGATAATTCTGGAGTTTCTATTCCATTAACATTAACTTTCCTGAGTCTGTAGGTTATATACCAGTAATTTAAAATCTTGATACCCGCTTCAATAGCCGATTAGTCTAATGCGTCACTCTCGAAATAGACTGAACTACCGATGATTGGGAGATTGGGGATCGAAGCCCAATAGTGTGTGCTGAGGTTTTTCTGCTAAATGATTTTTCCACTACTTCTTCACGCAAATGTAAGTACAATTCCTCAACATCCAACCTTCCTCGTCCAAAACACATTTTAGTAATTAGTACATGATAAGTATAACCCAAACGTGGGGTCGCAAAAAAAAATTGTCTATTGACAGTGTTGGCATTAAATAACGGGTGGTTAAGTGGTTGAAGGCGTATATAAATTACCCAATGCTCACCGGTAGGCATCTAGTATAAAGCTATAGCGTTGTCTATGACCTCATTCTCACTAAATGCTGAAGAGCATTTCTTTACTTAATGGTTTATACCTTTCCCTCTATGAAAATGCAGGTACATTTATTAAAATTATACCTTCCTCACTCCTCGTTCATTATCATAAATATTAGGGTATCCCGGACGGATAGTTAAACATTTTGCACAAAAATAAAAACTTACTAACTATAAATACTCGACTACTCTATGGCACCAGGAACTCAAAAGTTCATCGCCGCGCCTAAAAAGAACACCACTTAATCCTATCTTGGGCTAGTTCTATATAGTCCACCTCATTACACCCTATCCCTATCTGGAGCTAGTACTATCCAGCCCACTTCAATACATCCTATCTGGGGCTAGTCCAATCCAGTCTTCTTCATTAAACCCTATTCCTATCTTGAGCTAGTTCTATTCAGTCCACCTAATTAAACCTTATTCCTATCTTGAACTAGTTCTATCCAATCCATCTCAGTAAGCCCTATCCCTATCTTGAGCTAGTTCTATCCAATCCATCTCAGTAAGCCCTATCCCTATCTTGAGCTAGATCTATCCAGTCCACCTCATTTCACAGTATCTCTTTCAGTTCCATTCTAATGTTATCCTCCCATCTGCAGCTAGGTATTCCCAATGATCACTTGCCATTAGGTCTGCCAATCAATACCCTGAACACGGTTCTAGATTTTCCCTTTCAAGTATGAACAAATGAGTCCAAACTTTTTCAACATGTTCCACTTCTAATGTATCAGGCTGTACTCAGTTAACCAGGAGATAAAATATTGTAAAAAACATCTAAAGAAGATTTTTTCAATCCCTTGACTGTATACAACTGTCTTCAAGATAAGATTCACTGTCTCGCATTTTATTATGCATCTCTTATACTAACAATATGTTGCCCATATTTTTAAAGTAGGGTTAGGAAAAGTATTAAATTCACTTCCGAGTATATTTTTGTTCAAGTGTTTGTTTTTATTTCCTTATTATAAATGTGTGTAGAACTGTTGTGTTGGGTTTTTTTTTCGAGGGCTTAGCCTGTCGACGATAGTTTTAAAGTTATATCAAGTTTCATGATTTAATGATATTCATCCAAAAGGTTTACAAGAATATTCGGTTGAAATTGCTAATGTTTTAGCTTTACGTTTAAATCGTCGGTTCCTAAAGAATTGAATTAAAAAGGCTAGAATTAGAAAGGTAGCTAAAAATAAATATGCCAGCAAAAGAGTGGAGAGAGTACGGGTAAACCATGGGGGTGAATCTAATACGTAAAGCCATCCTTATTTATTTTTATAACACCACGTCTTACTACCCGTTTGGTCTATACGCATGTATGTACTAATTACGCCAATGTGTTATGTGATAGGAGGGTAGAATTTAAAATAAGTTTACTCACATTTTCGTAAAAAAAAAAAGTGTAAAATTTTGTAGGAAAAATGACCGTAAGTACACCCAACAAGTAATTAAACCATGATGGTCTAATGCGTTACAGTTGCTATAGATTGGACTGACGACCTCCCCTCGGAATAAAGTGAGGAAAAGAAAGTATAGTAGCCCCATGGCTTCTTTGGTGCAGACTGACAGCTGATGGCTTTGAAAAGTTACCAGACCAAATTATGTATCCCTACGCCGAACCATATGATCTGCAAAAACATGTGTTTAGCAGCTGTCACTTCTGACAGTCAAAATTTAGGTATATACCTTAATGTTTACTGTCAGAAGTCAGCTGTGAGCTGTCAGTCAGCACCAAAGAAGCCATGGGCGTACTCTAGATTATCTCCACTTTATTTTACAAGCACCTGCTATTTACACTAATTTGTCTTGAAAAAAAATGTGATTTTTAGTACATCCACGTTGAAACTGAACTCTTAAAGTGGGATGAAAGGGTACGCGAGAAAACGTCAGTGGTTTTTTTTTCAGTTTTTATGTAAAAAAAAATTATATTTTTTTACAAAATAAATAAAATATTGCTCCAATACAAACATATGGTTTAATTTTCTTCATATGTTGATATCAACAATTCCTGAATATCTGGCATGAGCATAGTGGAATTATCTAACAAACATGTTAAATGAAGAGAAAAGGTTGTCATTAAATTCCCGAACACTCTTGACAGATATTCAAGAAATTTTAAGGCTCCCATGCGAAGGAAATCAAATTCTATGTTTATACTGGAACAATAATTTATTTATTTTGGCCAAAAAAAAGGTTTCTCATAAAAACTGCAAAAACACTAGCTTTTTATTGCGTCTCATTTAGGGCAATATTTACGCAGTTTTATGGCAACACATTTTTTCCATAGTATATCATATATTTCTCCAGTAGAAACATAGTTTAACTTTCCTAATGTAATCAATTCAACAGTTCTTGAAAACTATTTCAGTGGCCGCATGGTTTAGGGAGCTACTCTCACGGTAGACTGGACTGCCGATGACAGAGTGATTGAGGTTGGATCTGGTCGGGTGTACTGAGAGTATTTTTTCCTAAATGGTTTCCCACTCTCTCTCTTTCTCTCTCTCTCTCTCTCTCTCTCTTTCTCTCGACAAAAATGCGGAAATAATTCCTCTAAATTCAACCTTCTTTATCTCTAACCAATTAGCGTAATTAATAGCAGTGCTAACGAAAATAAAAAGTTATTGAATATCCGTCAAGGTTGTCCTGGAATTTAATGACAATTTTTTTTATCTTAATTTAAAAAGTTTCTCATCAAATGTTAATATACTCATGACAAATATTCAAGAACTGTTAACAGTAATGGTAAACTGGTGGGTTTAGGGGTAAGGTGTCGGAATTCTGTGCTGGGGGTCCGGGCTTCAATCCTCGGTCCCGGCACAGATTTATCTGATTGCCAAACCCTTCCTTCACCTCTGACAAGACGTGTATTAATCACAACTTTGGATGTGTGGAATGCCAAACCTCCATCGTGGTTCGGATCCGACGTTAAACTGCAGGTCCTCTATTTCATCTCACAATCAACCTACCATTACACATTAGCGTAAATGCGTATAACCCGAACGGGTAGTATGACACGGTGCTAATAATAATGATAACAGTATCAACATGTAAAGAAGATTAAACTCCATGTTTATACTAGATAAATATTTGATTTATTTTGGGTAAAACAAAGTGTTTGCTATAAAAACTGCGAAAACACTAACCTTTCCTCACTTCTCCTACGCTCTCACCTTAAAGAGTCATATAAAGAAAACAGTACCATCTAAACTCGAGCAAAGAATGAACCAACGCCTTTAGGGTATTTTCTTTCCCTCGGGTTGGTACAATGGAATAACATCGATTTCAGAATGCTATTGTTTATTATGAGTTCTAAGACATTTATCTTTTTTACTTGTCGTTGTGGGTTTTTTGCTCCTTTTTTATGTCGTGTGTTTCTTTCAAAGCCATTCTTTCTTTCTGTTTCCACCACTTATTGACTAACTGTTAGGGATATGGCAAAAGAAAAAAAACCACACGTTCTTTTAATGTTTTCTTCCAATAAATTCCTTGTAATCAAGTATTTGGGTATTACCCACTGCAGTGTTCAAATATTTAAGGGTCAATTACGGGTATATTTGGGTTCAAATCCCGTTCGGTTATATTGAGGGTAGATTTTTATGTGTGGTTTTCCCACTCTCCATCCATCCAATTACGGGTATCCTACCTTCCTCTAAATTCAATCTTCCTAATTCTTAACATTTCGGTGTGATTAGTAAAAAATGCTTATAACCTGAACAGGTATTGAGTGAGCCGTGGTAGTAAAAAAAGAGCAGTCTCTGAAAAGGGAAAAACTTTGATTCATAAGAGGCGTACCCACATTTGTGTGAAGGGAGAATGGAAAACCATGTCGCCCTAAGTACACCCGACCGAGAATTGAACCTTGATCTCCCCATCATCGGTAGTCTAGTCTACAGCGAGAGTAGCGCCTTGGACTATATGTCCACCGAAGATGGTTGATTGTGATTGTGTAGTGAATAAAAAATGTATATATGATCTTTTGACATGATGTAATGATTTGTTAAACTGTTATCAAATCTAAGAGATATTAATTTTGAGGTGTTTCGTAATGTTTTGCAAAATTCTTGATTTTTTTTTCTTCCATCGTTACATTTGATACAACCTACTATACTTTCTTTTGTCACTACTTCTCTTGTGGGTTTTGTTTTGTTTTGTTTGTCTGACCTTTTCTTGGAGGTCGTCGTAGACATTGACTATGTCGTAGTCTCCTAGAACCCTTCCAATTGTGCTTTGGTGTTGTTGGCAACCGCTGTAGAAACGTTCGTTGAACTTTGATTACAACTTCAACAACGTGGGATATCGCATATTACGATGTGTTTCAAAGCGTGTTCCGTACTCGGCATTTGTAAATGTCCTTTTTGCGTCGACTGCACATTTATTATATTTTCTTTTGAAGCCCTCATTTTTGTTAAATCCTTTGAATATAGATAGGCTTAGGAGTCCTTAAATTACGTAAGGCTTAATTTTTTTATTACTTTTGACCACCCCTCCCACCCCCTTTGCCCCCACGTAAGGGATCGTAATATTTTATGTCCACGCCCACCCAACCACACCATTCTAAATTTAAATCGAGGGATATGCATTTTAGAATATTTTAATTGCAGTAATTAAATAAAATATAAATTAAATTTGGTTAATTATTAAATATTTGTTTTCTGGCAAAAAATAGATTTTGTCTCTCCACAAAAAGAATTGATAAAAATACCTTACATAATATGGATTCTGACAGCAACCACCATCTCTCATGTAAAAAAACTCAAGAAAGTACTGAGTCCCCCTTGACACCCCGACTCCCCCCTCCCCTCAATAAAAATAAACCATTTCGTAATTTATGTCCATACCCTTACCAGTGGTTCCCAACCTTTTGAAAGGTTTGAGCTCAAATTTGGTCTTAGAAACCATCGCGAAACCCTTGATATACAAGCGATAAAATTATAGATAAACAAAATTCACTGTGTCTTACTATCCATCAGGCAGGAAGGAGGGGGGGATCCACATTTGACTACGCTAGTGATGTAGTATGTGTAAATGTGTAATTCAGAGGAAATGTACCATTATTTGCGTGGAGGGCAAAGGGAAAACCGTTTGGGAAATATCATCCCAGTAAACAAGGCAGGAATTCTAGTTCTTATCTTCCCGTCATAATCATATCAAATCAAACGCCTATGTCACCATCAATAAAAATTTTAATTATTATAAATTAGATTAGGAATGAGGTTATCCGGGAAATAGGGGGAGTGCAGGGAGTATAAGCTAGTGTAGAGGAAGCAAGAATGAGATGATATGGGCATGTTATGAGGATGTTGGAGTACATGAGATAGTAGAGGAAGCAGTAATGGGATGGTATGGGCATGTAATTAGGTCGTTAGAATACATGAGATAGTAGAGGAAGCAAGGCTGAGATGGTATGGGCATGTAATGAAGATGTTGGAGTACATGAGATAGTAGAGGAAGCAAGAATGAGATGGTAAGGACATGTTATGAGGATGTTGGAATACATGAGATAGTAGAGGAAGCAAGAATGAGAAGGTATGGGCATGTTATGAGGATGTTGGAGTACATGAGATAGTAGAGGAAGCAGTAATGAGATGGTATGGGCATGTAATTAGGTCGTTAGAATACATGAGATAGTAGAGGAAGCAAGGCTGAGATGGTAGGGACATGTAATGATGTTGGAGAAGGATAGGATACCGAATGAAATTATACAAATTAAGTATGTATGAAAAATACCGCAAAGGAGGGCGGGGGGGGGGAGCAAGAAAGAGATGGGATGAGCAGATAACAGAACGTGTTCAAGTAATAAGAGAAGAATAGAAGAGATTAAAGGAGCAAGAGTGGTGGAAGGATAGAAGAATATGGAGGAATGTTACTAAAGTGGGCCAGCCATAGGCTGGAAACAGTTGATGCTAATAATAATTATATTATAATCACACAAATGCTACTAAGATGCTGCAAAGAAGAATCAACTAGCCCAGCATATCATGTAGCAGCGCCTCTCGCCCAAACATTTGACTGCCACAATAAATCAAGTCAGCAAGCAAAAATCTAAGGAGTTGTATAACCAAAAGGACTAACCAGTAACTTCACATAACTTTTTTATAATAGTTTTACCTGGTTAAATTTCTATTTGAATTTTGAAATTTTCTATAACCATTATCATATAAAAACTCAACAAACATTGCAACCCTGCATGAAACAGGCCGTGACCCCTAGGTTGTAAAGCACACACACTCACATATATACCTCAACCAGAGTTGGGGGTGACACATAATTTACTTTGACCAATGAGAGGCGTTGGAAGCCGTGGGCGTTATCATAGCCATCAAAATTTGATGGTTTAAGCATCCTTGAGATTACTGTCAAGTCAGAGAGTCCATCCTGTCTACCAAGATGTTTAATGGCCCCGAAAGCAACGAAAGGAAGAGACTGAAACGTTAACAAAAACCGTTCAAATCTCCGGTCCTCCACATCGGTGGGAACGAGATCACTTAAGTTGGACCCCCCCACCCCATCAAAATTTAAATGTACCACCGTTTTGCACCCAAGTATTACGTTTTGCACCCTAACCCAGACGATACGACTGTTTATATTTAGGGGGGGAGAGCAAGTTAATAATAGCTCCCCCACTATCAAAATGTTGTATATTTTTATGCCAGCTTAAAAATCCTGTTCTGCAGCGTTTTACCTCCCAAGTATGGCGTGGTTTAACCCCTTCACGCAAATGTGGGTGTATTTAATTTTAATTATCCCTTCTTCATACCTACCATACGAGTGAAAATCTGCGGATAAACTGGAAGGATACTAAGATGTGTAAGATATAAGATAATATATTATTTTTATCACCACGTCTTACTACCCGTTCAGGTTATACGCATATGTACTATTCATGCTAATGTACTAGGAATGAGGAAGGTTGAAATTAAGAGGTAATGTACCCACATTTTTGTGAAGGGAGAGTGTAAAAACAATTGAGGAAAAACCACTATCAATAACCTAGATTGGAATTAGAACCTCAACCTCCCCGTCATCAGCAGTCACATCTATTGCTAGAATGACGCCTTAGACTATGCTGCCAACGAAGCTGTTAAAAGAGGATGATTACATTTAGTTGAGGCGTTGACACAAAAGAGACACAAAAGCGACAGAATTACGAAATATAAAATTAACATAACCCATCCGCCATATAATGGCGAGGGAACCAGAGAGACTTTTAAGTCATTTCCCAAGTAGACGTAAAAACGAGATTAAAAGGTAAAGTAGACTACAAAAGCTTCCAGAAGGCGTTAAAAATAGATTCACTTGGGTGGTTGAAACTTAACAACAAAGTCAGTTAATTTTCGTCATTTCTTGTAATGTATGTATGAAAGTCGCCATTAAAACCAGGAGGGGTCCAAGCGGATCTGGAAATATTACTCCACCCAAATATGCTTCCCCCAGTAAAAAAAATAAATATGGGATGTCCCCTCCACTTTTTTATGAAAATGGCTTATTCTCTATGTAAATTTAGGAGGGGTAGATTCTAATCTTTTATAATTACAGTCATAATATCATATGGTTTCGACCAGCTTTATGGAGTTTTATTTTATCGTTATATTTTTAGGTAATTCCCTCCTCTAACCTATAAGTTAGGACCACAAATATTAGGTTTGTTATTTTTATAAGGACCACGTTTTACTACTGATCTGGGTTATACACATTATATTCACTCTCACGAGGCAGATATATAAAAAAAGGTATAATTTAGATTATTTTTATTATTATTTTTATTATTTAGCACCGCGTCTTACTACCCGTTCGGGTTATACGCTTAAGTACTAATTACGCTAATGGATTAGGAATTGGAAGGTTGAATTAAAGGAAGTGAACCCGCATTTGCGTGGAGGGAGAGTGGAAAACCATTTAGGATAAACCACCCCCAGTTCACCCGACCGAGAGTCGAACCTAGATCTCCCCGTCCTCAGCAGTCGGGCTCAACACGACAAGCGCGTTAGCCAACTACGCCACCGAGGCGGGTTATAATTTAGAGAAACTTAGTTTGGAAGGAGAGTGGGAATTTCTTTGGAAAAACTACCCCAAGTATACCCGATCGGCGAGAAGAAAACTAAAACCTTCTCGACATTGAAAAAATAAACTAGACGAGACTGACGCCTTGGTCCACGTGCTCACTGAATTATGGTTAATAGGGTTTAGGGCAGTAGTGTGGAGGATGCGAGAGAAAGTGTGGTTTTTAAGTTTTTATATCAAACCTTTTCCTAGTCAATATAAATCTAATATTGCTCCAGTAGAAACATGTAGTTTAATTTTCTTCACATGGGAATATTAACAGTTCTTAAATATCTGTCATTAGCATGGCGGCATTAGATGAGACACTTTTTTAAAGGAAGAGAAAAAGTTGTCATTAAATTATATGATATATATTAAAGAATAAATTGAGTTTACCATGTGGAGAAAATTAAACTTTAATGTTTCCATTGGAGAATTATATGATTTATTTTGACAAAAAAAAAGTTTTGATATAAATACTCCTCTTTGCTAGGGTTCCATACACTCCCACCTTAAAGACGAGGCAACAGAAGGATACGGAAGTATTTATATTTGAAGGAGAAAGGAATTTAAGAAAAGTACATTACTTGATCATTTCAATTTCAACCTTTATTTATTTAAATGTAAATTAATTGTCTGACTCAATTCATTTACTAATTATTCGATAATCTGACATATTTAGTGTCCAACACCTTAGATCATTCGGGGCTCTATAATACTCACTAAGCTAAGGAACCTGGGTTCGATTATTGAGATGGCAGAAAAAGTGTAATTGGTGAAATTGAGATTTCTTCTTTCACCGTGATGGAGACTGGGATACTGGATATTGTTTCTATTTCTAGTCAAATAAGTTCTTAAGTCATGTGGCAATGTAATCAGTAGAGTCAGAAAAACCACGTTTAATACTAATAATTAAAAAATTAATAATTGATAAATTGAATTTAAATCTTCTACAACTCGGGCTACTTGGTTTATTCATGAGAGAATTTTCTGTAAGAATATTCCTAACGAGTTGTAGATTAAAAAAAGTTCGTGGAAGCAAATATTTATCTAGAATATATGGAATAAATACAGTCCATGCGCAAATAGTACAGTGAGTGTTTATACTCGTCAGCAGAAGAGGGTTAATGCTATCATCAGCTAAACAAGAGGCCTCACGGATTAAACTGTTGATTTTCTACGCTCTTCTTTTTATTTTATTCATCTACGTCTAGAGTGTGATAGTACTTATAGTTCTTAGGTCCATCAAGTTAAGATATAACCTGGTTCAAAAAACAGCTTGTAATTCACCAAGGAGGTGACGTCACTAAAAGTTCCAGTAAAACTCTTATCGACGTTGCCTACATGTGACGTCACAGCAAAACAAGATAAGATTTCCCATGTTAAATGTTTTTTTTTCCCCCCGTTTTATTCAGCGAGTTTTAAAAATAGAACATTGAAACAAAAATCATAATTCAGAAATAATTTTTAAAATAGTCCTACGTCATTTTAAAATGGATTTTTTGGATCTGAAAGTAGTTTTTTTGGTAAACTTTGTTCTTTTTTAATTGTCTACAACTTAGGCTATTTTATTTATTCTCGGAAAGAGCCAAAGCCATATTCTTGCTTTAATATAGATTAAAAAGTCCGTTGAGCCATATATCTATCTAGAATAGGAAACGAGAAAAATGTAAAATATAAATGGAAGGCAACGCTGTCTATGGGATAATATTGGAGTGAGGCTCTCTACTTTGCAGCGAAAGAAGGCGAAGTGTCATTAGAGAAGGCAGACGAGCTACCCTGCGTTGTGAACGGCTCATTTTCTTTCCACCCCCCCTTTTTTTTGGGTGTGAATTGGCTTCAAGAGTGCTTAGCGTACTGTTAGTTAAAATGGCGAAACATCAAAACCTAAAGAGGAAAATTTGTTTATTAAGTAAGCAACGGTTTGTCAGAAGAGCAACTGCTCTAGCACGTAGGTTTGGATACCAAAATTAAAAAAGTAGACCTATTTATTGATGGAAAAGCAAAACTAACAACAATGTGATTTAGATTTAGTTAGCAGGTCAGGACACTATGAGACTGGTAACGTAACCCAAGCCTTCCTGGCTAGACTTAGAACCTTAGAATAATACGTATTATATTGTACTTAGAATTACTCACTGATTTTAAAGTTTATAAACAGTATACTCATTAATATTAATTTACTGATATAGATTAGGGGGTGTTCAGGTATTACGTAAGCACATTTTTGGCAATTTTGGACACCCTGCCCCCATTGTGATCAAACAAAAGCTAACCCTTGACCCCCCTCTCTTGCTTACCTAGTATTTTCCGAACCCTTTTCTGTTGCTTACGTAATATTTGTCGATTTATTTTGTTATCTGTTCACAGGAATATATTTTTATTGTTTATGCAATTTATATTGTTGGTAGTTATTAACATAGAGGTGTAACTAATGGTGTGAAATCATCAAGAATAAACTTTGTTGCACAATGAATTTAAATTTACGGTATTAAACTGGTGATTACATTTTTGTCCGTCTCCCTCTGTCTTACGTAAGAATTGGTCTGACCGCTCCTTTTCCCTTGTCAGCAAAAATAAGTGAAGCTCGAATCCCTCTCCACCCTCCACCCCCCAAAGGTTCTTAGGTACTTGAACGCCCCCTGAATTTGATTATTTGTATGCTACAATAATTTTTATTGCATGGAGTTACCTAAGCTAAAGGGGAGAAAAAAATGTCCCGGTAAGCTAGAAAATGTTCTAAAGGCAGGCGAAAAAATCTAATTAAGTAAACGAATTCAAAAACTAGTTATTTAGCAATTAAAATAAATCACTTCTAGTGACAAAACTTAATGAACCGTGGTGCTACTTTTTATTAAGTATCCCTCCACCCCCCATTTTGGTTCTTTTATAACTTTGAAATTCTTTATTCCAATATTTTTCTACAGTAATTTATATTATTTAGTTTCACTTAAATTATCTTTTGTTCTTAGGTGGGGGCTTTAGAATTTCTTTGAAAACGTAGGAGTGGTGGTGTATGCCAAAAGCTCCCATAGGTTTAGGCTAACCTAACAATCATAATACTACCCAAAAAATCCTACTTTGCGTATGAATATAAGATAGTAGATTCAGTAGTTCTTAAAACTGAAAGATAGGACTTCAGGAGTGCTTTGGAAGTAGGAGAGAGGGCTCAACTAATGGTTTGATATGAGGGGTCCTTCCACAGTAACATTTTAAATCCTGGATGATTGTTTAAATTATTTGAAAGTGATTAATTTTTCATGGGTAGTACTTTTATATGCTTTTCTTTCTCGTAATCTATAGTAATAACACGATAAAGAGGATAGATTATAAAATACAGTTTTTTTCACTGTTAACAATAATTGAAAGTTATACTCTATTTTAATCATATTGGTAAACATATTCTCTAGTGTTCGTAGAACTCTATTTTTATTGTAAAAAAGGGGGGGAGAGTCAATTAGAAAAAAAAAAGGAGCTTGGTTGCGCTTTCCTGGAAATGTTACTAACCTACTAGAGTCCTCTAAAAACTATTTTAAATGGTCATCCTTAGCAAGTTTTTTTGAAAATTGGATTCCTCTAAAGTCTAGACCCTATTTGGAGATAATTTTTTGCTGAATTTATTGTAGCATGTCGACCAAGTGATATGACTTCTACAAGCCGTAATCTGCAACAAATACTAAACTGAACTAACGGAATACAAAAAAGAGAAATAAAACTGATATATTCTACTAAAATATCATTTGTGTTCTACCTACATTAAGTGGATGTTACCGGATACAATCACCATGCTTCGACACAATATTTTGCCATTATGACGGAAGCGAAGGCGTAGCAGTTTCAAACAGACGTCTAAACCCTTGAACTCCAAGTTGAAGAAAGGCCTTACTGTCGTTGGTTCAATGCCATGAACCCAAGCGCTGCTGCCCTAGCGGACTTCCTTGGCAACTCTTTCTCCACTGTTCCAAACCTCTCCCTTCCTTTTTCTTATTTACATGCCCATATTTGGTCCTGTATAGTCAGGATATAGAGTATATAACGGGTGACCTATAGGTTCACAGGATTGTAGTTCATCATCAGATATCCTTGAAGGAGGAACCTCTGCTCCAACACCAAGAAGTAACAACTGGCCCTGATGGTTGGGTCGTGGGTCTTACCACCTCGACGCCAAGGGAATCTTGTCTGATATTTCAAGTACTCTACGAATGTTGTCCACGTCCTACAAACTTGTTGATTTAGTCTGAGTGACTAAAGTTTGTTAAATCAGTCCTTTCGAATATTTTGACTAAGTTTACTTAGTCGAGTCGACTATAATGTCGTACAAGTCCTTCAGACTTGTTGATTTAGCCAGAATGACTAATTTTGGTTTGGTGTCAACCCAACTTAATTACTTTAGACAAATAATCTGACTATGTTTTCCCTATGTTCATATGAAATAGCTTCAATACAGGAGCTTGTAGCCCTATATGTAGTAAGGACCTTGCTTTAAGCTTCCTCTTCTCCATAAGTTCATTATTCCGTTTTAAGTCCTTTTGACTTCACAATCTCCTATGACGCCATGGACGTCAAGCTCACTTGTTCGAATTTTTGTATGACTACAAGTAGGTGGTCTAACGCCCTTATTTGAGGACCTAATTGGGTCAGTATCTCACGACATTTTTACAGGGTAAAGATACACAAAACTCGTCATCTAGATAGGCTATTAGGCGTCTCCTGAACTTTTGTATTGACCACTTTTAATTTATTCACCAAGTACTTTTGATCGACGGCTAGATCACACAATTTTACGGTCTGCCCGGCGTCAACAATATTTACCAGCTGCTGTAACTTGTCCATCTTGAACCGCTCTACAAACACTTAAAAATAAGACGACCAAGCGGGCACCCCCCCTATATATCCACCCCTCCCTCAAGCGAAGTCACGTGGAATGAGATGAACCAAGTCAATGACCTCTTGTATTAGCTCACGGTTTCAAGGTCACAATATATTATTGTCTCGGCTCGTATTGTCAAGCGGCCAGACTGACGCCAGTCATCAGGGTTGTGACAGTGCGATGACGTCATAGGAAAACCCCGTTTCCTAGGGGTAGGGGGGGAGGGTTAACAGAGTCGATGACCTAGCTCATGGTTTCAAGGTCACGATCTATTACGGTCTTGTTGAGCCACCAAACTGGCGCCAGTCACCAGGGCAGTCATTAGCGAGGCTAAAAACTCCTTCGGATCTCGAGTTATGTCATGATGTACCCTGCAAAGGATAGCAGGGTTCAAATACAGGTTCATACATGTGAAAGAGGACCTCGCAAGGCAGCATTATGAAAAACCTCTGGCGTGTGAATTACCGTCTGTTTTTCAGAGGTCAAAGCCACTGACCTACAAGGCCATTTGGGACTGAAATATACCAGAATGTCAATGCTCCGAAAGGCGTGTGTGCCAGAATTACATGGTTGCAACATAACAATTTCCACATTCTGTTTTCAAAGTGCACGTTAAATACTTCAAATAAATTTAAATGGAAAAAATATACTTGTAAATAATATTCATTTGTGACTATATATTTATAAAAGGTAAAGCCCATCCAATATAAATGGCTATCATGTTATTGCTTTGGATACATATAAGTTAATTCATTACTAAATATTAAATTAACGTGAAAAACCTCGCTTTAGAGGTCGAATAGTATAAGGCGTTAAACTTGAGTTAGACCGGTATGATCATGACGGGAGATCGAGGTTCGAACCTCGTTTGGGTGAACTGGGGGCAGTTTTTCACTCTCCTCTACGCAATTTCGGGTTCAAACTTCCCAACTCCTGATCCATTAGTGTAATTAGTACTTAAGCGCATAACCCGAGGGGGTAGTAAGACGCTGTGCTAAAATGTGTCAAGTTCATGTGATCTATAAATAATATGTGCGTCAAATCACGTTTTCCATTTTATAAACAGGCTATGGGAAGGACGGGGCTTGATCTAGCAAAAAGTTATTTTTGAGGGTAAATTTTCATAAATCGTTTTCCACTTCCAACTCTGGAAAATTGAGATATATTCCCTTAGTAGATCTAAATTATTCAGCCTTAATTCTTTCTTGTGTTAAATATTAGACATGTAAAACGATGGTAACCTGTGTGTGTATTAAAAACGGATATTATAAGCTTTAATAAATATTCAGGGTAAGCTAAGCTAAACAAATCCATGGCATAGTATTCAATTTAAAAATAAATATTATAGATTCCTTCATCAACGCCGAGCGTATTTAAGGAGGTTTTTCTAATAGACTTTCCATTCTCCGCCCTTGCAAAATGTAGGTGCACTTCCTCTAATTTTGGCTTGCGGTTTAAGTGGCTAACTTGTTTTGTGTGAATGTTATTTATTATGTCAACAAAATATAGTTTCAAACATTAAATGTTATATAAAATTATATTTAATATTACTTATGAATTTTTGTAAAATATATTATTTCTTCAAAATATAATCGTGAACATTAAATTTCTTTGTTGTTTAAGTGGCTATTTGTTTTGTGTTAATGCTATTTATTATGTCAACAAAATATAGCTTCGAGCATTTAATGATATTTAAAATTGTATTTAATATTACTTATGAATTTTTGTAAAAGTAATATAATATTTCATCAAAATATAGTTGCGGACATTAAATTCAAGTTACTCAATTCAATATTATTTATGAATTAATGTAAGAGTTATATACTATTTCGACAAAATATAGATGAGAACATAATATTAAAATAAAGCTTTTTTCTGTTGTTGTAAGTGGCTCAAGGAATAAAACTGTTATTTCTAAAATAGCTAAATCTCTCTTTAATTTTATCCTCGGGTAGAAATCTACCATCACAATTTATAAATAAAAATGAAGGTCTGTCTGACTTTGTGTGTGTGTATGTACTTACCACCTTACCTTAAACCAAACTTAATTGATTTATAAAAGCTATCTACTATACAGTGAAACTGTTTCTAGGGTTTTCCCGAACCAAATGCTTGTACACATTCTACCTTGACGGAAAATCCAGTCAACTAGCAAAACCCCCTCGCAAATGCGGGTTTCACTCGAATGGAAGTACGATCGTTCTAACAGACATTAGCTGTGCTAAAGATATCGAAGTTCGAATTATTTTGGGCACGCCGCCTAAATGTCAGCCTCATTTAATTCTGGCGGTAGGAAAATAAAATACCTGCCGGGTAAAATGTTGGTATTTCTCCCTCCAGAAATTTTTATAATCATCCCTACCACGCCATCATAAATAATACATAGACATTTGACACGATAAGGGTACGTTAAACGCATCTAGTTACGACGTGAGAGGTTGTGAGTGCGAATCTCGCTCGGGTGAACTGGGGGTGGTTTTATACTCTCCCTTACTCCACGTAACCGCTGGAACATTTCTACCTTACTCTTCCGGTCCATGACAGATACCTACATTTACGCATGTCGACAGATGATACGAAAAAAACAATTTTAGTAGACTTTTGGGGTGTGGAATAGTGGCCCCTAACTGAGGATTATAAATCCCCGTAAGGCTTCCGAGGTCCATGATTGTGCATAATCAGAGTTGTGTCGATGTTCTCTAGTTGCGAAAAAAACCATTACCACATAGGGGGGGTTGTGACATTGCGATGACTAGCTGCGACACCGGGAAAACCCATTACAACATAGAAGGGGGAGTTTGCGACATCATTCAAGGTCACAATCTACTCTTGTCTCTACTGGTCTTGTCAAGCCACAAAACTGGCGCCATGTACGAGTCATCGGGAAAACCCATTGCCACATAGAAGGGGAGTATTGCGACATCACACGAAATGATGACGTCACACAGATTGAGGTGACTTGTCTTGTCGCGCTGCCAAACTGGCGCCAAGTATGAGTTCATCAGGGAAAACCCATTGCCTGGGGAAGGTTGCGACATCATTCAAGGTAGTGATATATTCCTGTCTTGTCGAGTCGCCAAATTGGTGTCAGGTATGAGTAATCAGGAAAACTCACTGTCACATAGAAGGAGGAGAAAGGGAAAGAATTGCCAGGGTCAATGACCTCGTGTAATAGCTCACTGTTTCAAGGTCACGATCTATTTCTGTCTCTACTTGTCTTGTCAAGCCGCCAAACTGGTGCGCCAGTCATCAGGGAAAACCCATTGCCACATAGAAAACTAGAAATAAACATTTGCGACATTGAAGGAGGACAACAGGTCGTTAACCCCATGTCGTCATAGAAATAACCAGAGGGTAAATTCAGGTCAGACGGAAATATACTAGCACCAGGTATGAGTCACCAGGGAAAACCCAGGGGGGAGTGTTGCGACATAACACGCAATGATTACGTTACACAGCTTGGGGTGAAAGGTCAAATTGGGACCATCGCCATTCCTACTACTACTACTAACAAATAATGGTGCATTATATTCACATTTTTCCCACTTTCGTAAATTAGTTAAAACTACTTTGACTATAGACAGAGCCAATTGGATGAACCATATTGAAAATAGTATTAAATGCAAACCAAATAAATTTTGGAAATTTGTTAAAAACAATCGTATGAATAAAGTTTCCCAGTCTAACCTAGAAATTAATGGCAGAATTATAGCGGATCCTGTATTAATTGCTAATGAGTTTAGGAGCTACTTTCATTACGTTTATAATTCAGCCTTTCCTGTCTTACCCTGCCCCGTTATTGAAACCAGCGCGCCCTTGTATCCATGTCACATTACATCCTTGGATGTTGCTAGTACTATAAAAAAAATTGAATTCATCTAGATGTGCCGGGACAGATGGAATTCTAAGTTTTATTGTTAAAAGCAGTGCCAACATTTTTAGCCCTTTGTTAATCTATATCTATAACATTAGCCTGTCAAATGAAATTTTTCCTCTTAGATGGAAACAATCTATTGTTATACCTATTTATAAAAAAGGGGCAAACACAAATACTTGTAATTATAGACCTATTTCTCACTTAAACACCTTCTCCAAAGTATTTGAGAAAATCATACATGAGCATACTTTCCACCACCTTAAAAATAAACTTTCAAATTATCAACATGGCTTTATAAAAAATTAATCTACTGTCACTAAATTAGTAGAATTTCTTGGGGATGATGTAAAATTATTTTAAAATATCAAATCTAATGCCGATTGTATAGAGTTACAAAATGATGTAAATGATATTCTACAATGGTCTTTTGAAAATGGAATGTCTATTAATAAATCTAAGAGCAAATCTATAACTTTTACTATGAAAACTAATCCTTTCCTTGTCGGTCTTCTCGAAGGGTGAGTGGAATTTTTACCCCCCTGACAAGGGTAGCCAAGCTGATCTGCGAAAGAGAGGAAGTGTCTTTATTGAGGGGGGTAAGAACTGTCAGATGAAGCCACAGGTTAAGAGGAAACCCGCTTCACAAAATAGCTTCGAATTCACCAAGTAGGCGACGTCGTTATAAGAGAGAGGGTCGTGAACTGACCTGTGACGACAAGATCGACGCTGCCACCCACACGCCACTGGTCCAGTTCCGGCCTGCCACCTCCAACCACACACCGGTACTCTCCAGCCTCCTGGTACAGTACCCTGTCCAGACCCAGCTCAGGCCCAGGCCCCACGGGCTCGAGGAGGCCCCCGGGGCCCACTCGTGACCAGCAACTCACGCTTCCAGGAGGGCACTGCAGCTGTACAGCACCTCCGAGCGCCACCTCCACTTGATGGTCTGTGGCCCAGTTGTCCCCTGGGCCCTGCGTCACTCCACCCTCCTCCTCGTCTGAAAACAAGCAATTTGTTCATTGAAATATGGACCACTTCTAGTAGGCCAACATTCCCCTGGACACCCCTTCGACCCATAATACCTCTCCCCTTGTTGTTTCAACTGTCTCATGCACCCCTCATTAAAGCACCCTCTTCCCTTGTTGTTTCAACTGTCTCATGCACCCCTTATTAAAGCACCCCCTCCCATTGTTGTTCCAAATGTCTCATGCACAAATCATTAAAGCACCCTCTCCCCTTGTTGTCCCAATTATCTCATGCACCCCCTCCCTTTGTTATTCCAATTGTCTCCTGGATCTTTTCTAGATAGCCCCTGGTGGCCACTAGTCCAAGTGTGACATTCTACCCTCTACCTCCTAAGCCATACTTCCATTCCACCCATCCACCGATGAAAGAGCTTCTATTGTTGGAAAAAACATCCATGAAATGAGAAGGTTGGTCGTGAATAAAATCGTGTTTTCAAACTAGAAACAATATGGAATTGTTTTTAGTTTAGTTCATAAATTTTAAATGTATTGCTTTTAACGTCCTTTTCTAATGTGTGGGAAGTTAAGAATAAATTCATTCTCACTAGCATGAAAAGGAAATGGAAGTAAATGGGTACGTTCACAGCACAAGTTTTCTCGCACCATTATAAACAATCATAACTGGTAAAATGTTTGAAACTAAATAATATACATTGTCATATAAACATCATGGAGAAAAAAAGCATCCTCAGAGAGTATAAATGAAATAATGGGCACCGTTTAAAAAAAAACACTCTCTGTGTCACGTTCTCTTTCCCTCACACACTCTTTCTCACACGCTCCTTCACTATCTTGTTCTTACTCTTTAATGCTCTCTTTCTCTCTCTCTCATGAGCGCTCTTATCTCTCATTCTCTCTTTCTCACGTTCTATCACTCTCTCACTGTTACTCTTTAGCGTTCCCTATTATCTCTAGTTCACACTTTCCTTCATTTTCTCTCCCTCTCTCTCTAAAATTAATGTTTATGCCAAATAATTGTAGGCTGACTGCCGCTCCCCCACTGCTCCACGTTTTAAAGTCCATTCAGGCCATCCGCTAACCAGGGTTGCCATTACTTTCTTAAAACAAATTTCTCTTTCTTTTAAGGGATTCCCATTTTTCCCAGATACTTTAGAAACTAACAGATGGCATTTTATTTCCCATAAAATGTATGACATTGGTGTTTTTACCTTGACAGGGATATGTAGTGGCTAATCAGCCCAATATTTTAGAAATAAAAGGGAGGGAGGGGGAATGAGTTCTGTGTTTGAATCAGGTCACGATCAGTTTTTTTCGGTTCTCTTTTAAATCTATGCAATTTTATAATATTTGAAGCTTGTGGTTAAACGTTCCAAATCCACAAATATAAAATAACTTTATATTAGTTTCAAGATAGCCGTAAAATGTCAGAAAATAAAATCCTGGAGTTTTCTTTGATTCTGAATCCAAAACTTTTCTGATCCATATAGAAATTGATATGGATGTTTAGTCGGTAGAGAGTCTGAGCTAAGGGTTCAGGGTTAAACTAACCGCGTGGCCAAAAATATTACCATGGGTGAAAAATTGTGTTATCAATAAAGCTCGAATTTTTATGTAATATTAACCTACAAAATGTGTATGTAAATGTATAGAAAAATCCACTAAAAAAAGTAAAAAAATATGTGACATTGGATAAATTTTCTTTTCCCACGTTAATAATACATACATAATTTTGAGCTACGTTTTCATAATTTGTTCTTTCCCTTTCCATTTTTTAAACCCAAATCCTGCCTTTATAATTCACCAAAATATAAGGGTAGCCCTACATCACAGCCTAAAGTCCAGGAAACGAGCAACAAAATTAATACTACAACTCAATTGAAGACATCAAAATTTGATATGGATAAATAATGGCAGACTGCATGGAATGGACATAATATGTCTTCTAAAGGTCAACTCCCACAAGACCCCTCAGTTGCATTTCCAAGATTTATTCTCCCAAGATCAACGTGGACTAAGCTCGATAGAGTATTAACTGAGCATGGAAGGTGTGGCAACTCACTACACTGGTGGACGATTAAAGATAGCCCTGACTGTGATTGTGGGGCAAAAAGGCAGACGATATCTCACATTGTGAGCTATTGCCCACTTCCCTGGCAAAGTAACTGAATTTCAAAACCTGAGATCTGATGCCGTCTACTGGCTGGAACACCTTGATGTCCAACTCTGATTATTACTTATAAATAATATACACTTTGACGTTCAATCCTGAGTGTATTGTAATATCCATAAAACAATAAGCTATGTAAATCCATTCGCAAAATACAATAAATAATACGTTTACTCTAATGATCAAAGTATAATGGAAAAATAAGCTAATCAGATCTGAGTATTATTATTTTTACAACTCGTCTACTTGTGTTTACGAACAGACACGCCGCGCGAGACACGTGCTTCCGAGGCCACAATCTGGCAATACCGCACTATCTCCCCTTCACATCAAGAGAAATGTTGGACACAAAATTACGATACGGCAAATTTAATCCTCTCTCTTGAGCCAGCATAACTGAGTTGGACTTTGCCAAACTGTCATTCCTTTACTAAATACATTCCTTTATTAAATTACAGGTTGTCTGAAAATTAGTGACAGATATTTTAAAAGTATTTTTCATGAGAAAGACACAAAAATAATGTCATGATAAAATAACACGTAAAATATGTATAAATATGATAGATTAAAACTGAATATACAGTCCCAAATGACCTAATTCTTCGACATTTCACGTTTCACATTTCTAACTGGCAGAATTAAAATACGTAATAACATAACAATTTGGGCTGTAGTTATCAGTTTCACATTGATGAGTTAACGGCTGGCGGCTTGGTGTTTTGTTTGTTGTATATTTTAGTTTAAAATTCATGCTGTGATATAATCAGTTGGTTCGGAAAGTGATAGTTAAATACTGCAAATAATAATAATACTATATCGGCTAAGAAAATATCAAAATATTTCAGTTATTGTTCAAAGAAATTCTTTTTGAAATAAATTGAAAAATAAATAGATATATAATTAATTAAAACCATTGTTTAAATAAAATGCAACAAATATCATTCTTTTCTTAAGACAACCAAATATACCGATTTCCCTTACACATTAAATAAAATATTCCTCAATTTCCAAGTTTTTAACTCTACTACATATCCTTTTTTTTTTCTTCACTTTTCATTTATTATGTCCACCTTCAGATATTTTAGTGTCGTAAGATTCCCTCTGATTTATCAATGTATTTTCAAACACCAAAGATTCCCTTTTCTTTTTCCCCTCTAGTGTTTGATTATCGCCCAACTTACATCCGCCCAAATACAATATAGAGGACGAAAAGGAAGTTTTATTAAAAGTAACTTCTCCAGAATTCTGATTGGAGGAATATGGGGGTGGGGTGAGGGAAAGTAGGGGCTTTAATGAAACAACACAGACCCCGAGTCAGTATTACCGTCTCCTTCCTTGTTTCAAGTTTGAACACGCGCAAATCGAAAGCAGTTTTCTAACCGACTAGGTACTACCAAGAACTGAAGTGAAGGAAACAAAAGAACTGCGGTTACCTTACTATATACAGCGCACAAACTTTGGAGTGGGATAACTTCGAGAAATACTCGAGTTCCGAAACGTGCCTTCCATCTTCAAAGTTTCCGGTAGTAATTAAAAGTGGTAGTATTCATTGAGTTTGGAACGGAGCTGTCAAAATTTAGACTAGTACATCCATTAAGAGGAGGAGATTATTAATTAAATATATATTGATTTTGATTCATGGCGGGTAGCGTAAAATAAATGGCTCGAGTTAAGTAATAAATGTTTTTAATCATTTCAAATCAAGTTTATTTTTACTAGTAGTTTTGTGAACAGTAAACATAGCTCCCTTCATATTATTGTCTTTACTTAAGTTTTCCTAGTAGTTCTGTGAACAGTAGACCTCCCTCCATGTTATTATCGTTACTACAGTCTTACTAGTAGTTCATAAAGCAGCTTTTAACTAAATAAATATGGACCGTCAGAAGAATTTTCAAGAGGTCAAGTTAAAACAGAAATCTCTTTATTTCAGTCAACTAGGTTAAAAACCATTATTCATGGCTTAATATAAGAACCAGAGATGAGCAAAGTTTTTGAAAAGGAAATGTGCTTTCATTTGTATGAAAAGAGGATGGGAAAATTTGAGTGATAAACCACATGTCAAACTACCCAGCCACGCCAAGCCCAAAATTCAACTCCAATCAACAAAGTTTATTGCGTGACCAACGTATTTGACTAAGTTACCATTGATGAGGGGAACATTTAATTGTTACATAAAAACAGCTTTAGATATAGTTTGGTCTGTTTGTTTAAAAGAAGGAATGCCAATATTTTGACAAAATGGTGACCACTACCCAACTATCTTAAGTCAAAGACAACACTGGCCAAACTCTGACACGCGTGCCCAAAGTGGCACGTGAAGTAATTTCTGGTCACGCGATATTTACTGATGTCCAAATTGTTTTTATTTTCCACCAAGTAAAATAAACAATTAAAAAGTTTTTAAAGATATTATCATAAATCAGTATCGCAAATGCATTAAAACTATTGTGTCTTTTGTAAAGTACTAGTTATAAAAGATATGTAACTTACTATGATTTTTTTTTTTGGCATCCTTTACTGTTTCCAGCCTGAGTCAGCTTTTTATCCAAGCCGGTTTTTTTTCCACGACCAACTTGCTAGGTTTGTCCTAGTTTCATTTGTCTTATAATATAACTAAATACTAGGACAGACACAACATCCAGTCCCCAGCCGTTAATTCATCACTGTGAGAGGGTAAATCCACATGTCACCAACGATAAATATTTTGTTCATATGGGGAATTGAACTTGGGGACCTCAGTAGACAGAAACGCTACCGACTGGGATAAGGTGTCAGATACAGTTTATAGTAGCTTATTTTATTCATAACAATTCAGAGGCATTGACGAGATAAGTTTCCTATAAACATTTAATACTTTTTTTATTATCTATCGTTGTAATATTTCAATTTAGTAAAAAAAATATAATAAATATAACTTTGAATAAAATGATTAAAATATATAAATATTAAATAATTGTAAATAAATAAAAAATAATGGCTATGAAGAATGATTTCAAAAGCCCATTTTGTATCCCAAAATTTCTAAGGACAAGCAAAATAGGTTTTCCTAATACTTTTGATATTTTGGGCACTAACTCTAAAAAATAATCAGCAGATTTGATTTCAGAGCATACATAGCAACTAAAATATAGAGCGTTCCATCCATTTTGATTAAAAGATAGATCACCCTAATTCACGATTATAAAATTTAATTTCTCTCCAAGAGATCACACACACTTAGTACATTTGGATTAATATGTGATGAAGTGTTCAACCCCTAATATGGGATGATGAAGATTGGCTTCACCAAGAATTAATGGGTAAAAAGTGGTTTTAAAATGTTACTTTCTTTATTGGTTTCTAATCTTACCTCCCGATTTTTTTTTTATAAATATCTGAAGAAATTTCAATTTCTGCATCATGTGCCCTTAAATTTTTGAACGTCTCTGATAAGACTGAAATCACTGTAAGACTCGTAAAACCAAACAGATAAATAATAATTAAGTAGTAGCTTTAACTTTACAAGAAAACGGTAAAAAAAAACCCATTAAGGTGGGATTGAAGGGAATGTAATTTAAGATCAGTTTTTAAGCATCTTTAATTTTTTTGCCAAATAAATAAAACAATGCTTGAGGATTTAAGTTTTTTTTTAAATTTTAAACACATAATATACAACATAGTTTTTTTATTTATCACCGCGTCTTATCATCCGTTTAAGTTATACGCTTATGTACTATCTGCGCTAATGATTTTAGGGATTATGAAGGCTACATTTAGAGGAAGTGTACTCGTATATTCGTATAAGAAGAGTAGACAACCATTTTGGAAAAACCACCCTTAGTATAAATAACAAAGGTTTTATCTTTGATCTCCCCGTCCCCGGCAGTCTAATCTAATACGTAAAATCTAATACGTGAGTGGTGCGTTAGACCATGCGGCCACCGAAGCGGGTCAACAATTCTTGAATATATGTAATGAACATAATGGAATTAACTTAATTAAAACTTTTTTATTTTTATTGAAACAAAAATTCAAAACCTGTTGAAATCACTCTAAAAATAATCCTCATGGTATAAGCCGACCGACCGAACGGCCACCGCTGTTAGCAATGATAGTGGGACAATTTGCTGACAGAGTGTATAATGTGGTCAGTACAACGAACACTACGGCCGTCAATCTTAGTTTTCTAGAGTGGAGCCGCCACTTATTTATTTAAGTATCTCCTCATTTGACCTCTCAAGTCTGAGTTTGACCCCGTTACAGACCCACTGCTTCACAGAAAAATTCTAGACGTGTCGGTGATCAAACCCGGGGCATCTGACCACTAGACCACAGTAATTTAGATTACTATGTTTTAAAAATAATACTAAACTTAACTGCTCAAACCATATTTTATTTATTTTGGCTAAAATATTAGTTTAGCTATAAAAACTATAACAATAAGAAACTTATTTCTCGATCTTTTACACACAATATTGTTTTTAGCACCACGTCATACTACCCCCAACAGTTTGGGCCATGTGCTCAATTAATAATTACGTTGATGGTTTTAGCGATTATAAAGATAATATTTAGAGGAAACGTACCAGAGTTTGCATGATGAAAAAGTGGGAAAACCATTTTAGAAAAAAACATCCTCCATATACCCGATCGAGATTCGAACGTTGATCTTTCCGTCATCGACAGTCTAGCTTATCACGAGAGTTGCGCGTTAGATCATTCAGACACCGGAGCGGTTCCACTTTAAACTCTATATATTATTCCTCTATAAAAACCAATTAAAGTATTATTATTATTATTATTATTATTATTATTATCATCATCACCACGTCTTACTACCCGTTCGGGTTATACGCAATGTGTAATGGTAGTGTGATTCTGAGATGAACTGGAGGACCTACAGTTTAACGTGGAATCCGAACCATGGTGGAGGCCTGGCATTCCCCACATTCACAAGTTGGTGATTAATACACGTCTTGTCAGAGGTGAAGGAAGGGTTTGGTCATCAGATAAATCTGTGCCGGGACCTAGGATTGAACCCCGAACCCCCAACACAGAAATCTGACACTTTACCTCTAGACCACCAAGTCACCCGACGTCGATATCAATTCATACAACACCTTTTCTCTAAATGAGGCTTGGTGTGAAATTACCCGTTAAAACACCCCTTAACTCACCCCTCATACAACCACGACTGACAATGAAATTATTCCAGGTCTTATAGAAAAAGCGATTCCCGGGTGAAGCCTTTACTCCTGTTCCAGTCCCTGAACAACCTCACCAAAAAAACTATTACTTTTTACGGTTACAACTAATTTAATCGATTATTTCTTCGACATGTCTTCAAGAAACCGCCGTGCTCACGGACCGTATGATGCAGAAGTGAACGTGCTTAACAAACTGATTTGGGGAAGGCGGTTGGGAGGGAGGGGGCGGGATTATCAGTCTTCCCGTCGAGAGCTGATCGGTTTTTTTTAAATTGTTCAAAAATGTGGAACATGTTTTTTCAACGTTCGTCTAACTGCTACAATTTTTTTAATCATTCTCTGGGTGTATTTTATTTTATATTAGCACGTGTTTTGAAATAAATTATAAATTATGTTTTGTATACTCTACGCTCAGTTCACCTTTACTGACACTTAACCTAATTTTTAGCAGCTATACGCCAGTCTGTGTGCTGTGAAGCTGTAGAAGGTGAATTTTTTCCAGCTTTTTTGCACCAGGTTTCACTATCTGTTAGGGTTATACACTTATTTAATAACTACACTAATATGTAAGGGATGAGGCAGATTGAATTTTATAGAAAGTATATCCACATTTGCGTGGAGGGAGAATAGAAAACAATTTAAATAAAAACCACTCAGTACACATAAACTCAATCTCCCTGTCATCGGCAGTCCAGTTTATTACCAGAGTGACGACTTAGACCTTGCGGCCACCGAAGCAGGGAACAATCATATCATCGTGTTTAAGTCCGATGGTTAAAATTTTGATGGTTGTGTAATTTTATATATAATATTGGTCATGGATTTAAAACATCAGTGGTGCGTCGCTAATTCGGACTAATCGGGGATCGACACAGTCCAGATTATCAAGTTGTTCGTATTTTCGAAAATACAGTACCTATACCAAAAATAAAAAATATGCATATAGGGGCTACTTACGAAAACTCGGCGCAAAGGTAAAAACATTTTCATTTTATTCAAACAACGAACCTACACATTGTTTTTATGTTGCTAAATATTACACATTCTGAAGAAATATAATAAGGCAAAAATCTAACAACGAAAAAGTCTCCTTTTCTTTCTTTTTTTTTAACAAGGGTTAATGTGCGTTTTTGGCAGCCATTTTTCCGATATTGATACCACTATGGTTATTTTTGTAAATAATATTTTTTCTTGGCGATCTGGATTATCGACGTTCAGGATTTTTGGTTTCCGAATTATCAACGCTCTATTGTATATTTATTTCAATTCCTTGGTTATTTTTCTAGCTTCTTTTCTGTTTTCCCACAAAAGACCACTGACCCTTCGTGGCACACTGGTTGAAAAGTACTGCCTTATTTTAAATTGTTACTATCCCTTAGGTCAAATAGCTTATCTTCTCGCCAAAGACGAACAGGCGCAACGCACCCACTGAGTCAAGAGAGGATAAAAAAAACTGTAAAAAAAATATAGAACAATTATTAACAGTGTTCCTAATAGAGATTTAAAAACCAACCTCCCCATCGATGGATATACAAGTGCAATGCGAACCCAATACCTTAGAACGCTCTACCACAGCTCCCATCAGAATTTTTTTTCTCCCTAGCCAAAATGCCACATAAAAAGATTAACTTTTAACCTTTAGCTGGTAAAAAAAAAAACTTCGAAGAAAATACGNTAGCTGGTAAAAAAAAAAACTTCGAAGAAAATACGAGAAGGAATAGTAGTGCAATCCATTATGTTAGACACGGTAAAAGGGGTGAGACCCACCCCCTTTTAAAGGCCCCACCTTCTCCCAAACCATTTTTCCCCCCTTTTGAACTGGGACCATTCTGGTTCCATCAAACCCAGATGCCAGCATTGAAAAACGAAACACGATTATTTTTCTCTTTCTCTCTGAGGGGTTAAAAAGAGGTCAAATATCGTGAAGAATATATATATATATATAGATATAAACATCAACGTGACAAAAGTTGATCGACCTGTCAACCACTCCCTTTATACCCCCAACTTCTAAACGTAGTTATTGTAAAAAAAAAAAGAATTTCTCAGCACAATGTGATTTTGAGAGGCAGGAAATTTACTCTTTCGGAAGGTGTGAAAGTTTAAAAAAATATCACCTTAGCTTTGTGGCTTGATAAAAAGTATTATTTACACCATAGACAGGATATTTTAAAACCTATGACGTAATGGAACGAATACCCTTTGATTAAGCGTGAAGTCCTGTCTTAGCTTAGTCATCTGGCATTTCATCTGTCTGCTTGTCCAAATGTTAGTTCCGCGATAACTGCCAAATGCTTGGACCAATTTTAAAAAAATTGGCAGATACAGTATTTGAACCTATGTAAAACAACATATTTGAAGTAGGCCTACATTGTTTTCAAATTTGGTTATTTGTTTCATTATGAAAGCTGTTCAAATGTTTTATTGTTTAATATTTAATCTTGATTGATTATTTAAATACAACTATGAGCAACCGATCTAATACGTAGTTGTTGTTTTTAAATATTGCAGGAAGGACTTATATCTTAAACCACATGAACAATTCTCTATGAATATAATGTACCATTGAGTATAATATTAATTTGTTTTCGGTCTAACTTGATCCCCAGGGAGAAGTATAAGCTTGAAATTGAAAGAAAAATATTAAAAGTGTGGTAACGATAATAACATAGAGGAAGTGAGGTCTACTGTTGACAGAACTACTAGTAAGACTGTAGTAATGATAATAATATGGAGGGAGAGAGGTATACTGCCCACAGAACTACTAGTAAGACTGTAATAACGATAATAACATGGAGGGAGGTCAACTGTTCACAGAACTACTAGTAAGACTGTAGTAACGATAATAACATGGAGGGAAGTCTACTGTTCACAGAACTACTAGTAAGACTGTAGTAACGATAAGAACATGGAGGGAGGTCTGTTGTTATCAGAACTACTAGTAAGACTGTAGTAACAATATTAACATGGAGGGAGTGAGGTCTACTGTTCACAGAACTACTAGTAAGACTGTAGTAACGATAATAACATGGGGGAGGTCAACTGTTCACATAACTACTAGTAAGACTGTAGTAACGATAATAACATGGGGGAGGTCTATTGTTATCAGAACTTCTAGTAAGACTGTAGTAACGATAATAACATGGAGGGAGGTCAACTGTTCACAGAATTAGTAGTAAGACTGTAGTAACGATATTATTATTATTATTATTATTATTATTATTATTGTGGTTTGGAGGCCCATCGACACATCGAGGTCATTAGGGCCTTGAAATATATTTAAAA
>CABFVZ010002175.1:10282-54978 GCA_902151445.1 Timema monikensis
GGAAACGGTAAGTGTTTTTGCAATTCTTATAGAAAAGTCTTTTTGGCCAAAATAAATATAATACTGCTCCAATTTAAATATAGAGTTTAGTTTTCTTCCCATTGTTATATCAACATTTGTTGAATACCTGTTATGAGCATAGCGGCATTAGATAAGAAACTTTTTAAATAAGAGAAAAAGCTATCATTAAATTCCAGGATATCCTTGACAGATATTCAACCACTGTTGATTTCACAATGGGAATAAAATTAAATTCTATGTTTAAATAGGAGAATTATTGAATTTATTTTGATATAACAACTACAAAAACAAAGACCTTTTCTCGCATCCCTCTATTCCTTTCCAGTATGTGTTGTGTTATGACCTTTTTTTTTCCTTCTTCTAGCTAAGTGGAAGTTTAAGAAAACGGAGGGAGCTTTAGCACAATTTTTTTTAGAGACTTTTAAAGTCAAACTGTGACGAGATACATTCCAATTGGTGGATCTTTCACTGAGGACTGTAGGGTTGCAGAGATTATCCCCCTAAATCCAGTCAGGGAATACATGGAGCTAAATAACCATAACAATCCTATGCTATACGTATAAACAGCGTGTTTACTTTGGAGGACTCTAAGAGAATCCCTTTTAATTTCACATATCCCAATATTTAAACATTATTTTGATGGTTTGTTTCTATTTTTGAAACATATTTGATTAATAATTTCAGTATATATACAAATTAATAAAAGAAAAATGCACAATTTTTTGTAAAGTAACACTAACATGAAAAACAACTCACTAATCGAATTGTGGCTATTTGGTTAACAATTGCCTATGCACACCACATATGTTTTTTTACATTTTATATAGGTTAGAACATATTTTTACTGGTTCATAATACTCAGTGCTGCAAACAGTGTTGCCACAAATTACTTACTATTTGACGCGCTGCTATATATATGCACAAATATATTAATTTGAAAGAATATATCATTTTCTAACAAAATAAATGTATCATCTAAATTTACTAAAATTTATTGATTCAAAAAGAGAAGATTTGATTAATAATAATAATTTAATTCATTGTTCAAAGTCATGTAACTGTTATTTTATCAGTTGATTCATAATACACGTATTAAATATCCCCCCGTTCAAAAACAAATTAAATTAAATACAATAGCAATTTGAGAACTACGTATCAACACTGATACCTGTGGAGATTTGCATTACACAGTTGGTGACCTAATTCATCGTTTCGTTGTTCATTTAATAGAATGGCGGGTAGCAGTCAATTTACATACGCTTGCAAATGCAAACATTAATTACTAGTAACATTACACATTTTCGATTCATAAAGCACGTTTTTCCAATCAGATCCAATTGATATGCAAGAGTGGTTAATTGATTAAATACTGACAATTTTTTTTATGTTTTTTTTTTCTCTTTGAGAATAGAGCTTTTACAACAACTCTAAGCTATATATTACTTTTTATTTTTTCATGTATTTGGGTTGGATATCTATATGTTCAAATACAATAACAAATAGCTAACAGTGCATTGCGAATAGTGTGCAAGAAGTTTAAATAATTTTTTTCAATGATAGCATTCATAATAGATACAGAGTGAATAGTAAAAAGTGATCTAGCGTCAATGACTGTGATTGTAATATGATTGAAAATAATCGGGAAATTATAGTGTTAGTGAGAGTAATAAAACCATTACAAAATTAAAATCAAATTTGATTTAATAGTAGAGGCACCACTTAAATAATTAAGTTAATTTAATGTTTCAAAATAAACTGTGTGACGAACGTTGTTTTTCAAGTGAACAATTAGATTAACTATTTTTAAATGCCTTATCTAGTAAAGCAAATAAATTAGTCCAAATATTTATATGAATAAACAACAATATATTTAAATAAGACTTTAGTCACTGCGTTTGAATATAAAATGTATTTTTATTATGAATTGTGCAATGTAAGCTATATACTATTTACCATTAACTATGCGTTATGCATGATTATAAATCCCGTCTAAACATTATAGACTGGTCCTTCAAGTCTAAGGATCTTTATGGATACTGAATATATCATGTTTTCATACCCTCGAATCTCGAATTAACATTTATCTAAGATTTATATATTTTGTTACACCAACAGAATAAATGTGAACAAAATCTTGATATTGTACCCTATGTCCCTTTAAGGGTTACATATTATATTATATTAATAAAGACTTTAGTCATTTTAAACCAATATAGATTTATTATGTAAACAATAAACGCAAAATTAAGAAAATATAGTTTAGCAATATGTAGGAGTTTGAGAATACTAAGTTTTCCTCCAAACAATCAGACTTGAGATATTACTTGTGGCTATCAGGGTAGTTCAGTCGCCAGGCCAAAGGTTGAAGTTTTTTCTAAAAGAAGAGTAATTAGACAATTAGTTAAATAATAGTATGGAGCAAAATAAACAAGTAACTTATAAACAGCCTTGATTGATAGAGCAAGATATAGAAGATATCTTTACAACATGTAGGATAATCAGCTGTTTCTTCCAGCTAATTGATGGATAAGGACCAGGTGTCTAACAAAGTACTATGGCCGGCCTCATTCCCCTAAGGTACTGCCTGAGCACTCAATAGTACATTAATATCTGTTAAGACTATTACAAAACTAGCAGTCAGTTTACAGGCAGAAATAAAAGAGTATTATCTGCGTGGACCCCATTATGACACTAATGAAATTTCCCTGGGTTGAGCACCTAGGCTAATATTATCTCGTGAAGCATGACTACAAGACCAAATTTGTATCACTATCTACTGAACTGTAATTAGCAAAGAGAATTGACAACCTGGTGGTAACCATCAATAACAGTGAAATAATGCTCAATGACGTTCAGGGCGTCATGATTAATTATGATTCAAAAGATTACTGGAATTTGTGAATTTCTGTAAATCCAAAAAACTAAAGCGTCATATTTTCTAAGCCAGAGGCTTTATATAAGGACAGTGTCCTCGGACACTTATATAGTGGTCCGGATTTGACTTAAAGAGTCAATTGAACCTGGCTTGTCCATCAGACAGAAGGACACATAAATTTGCATGTTGAAGTTAATTACACATTAACTAAAATCAAAGTTTTAACTAAACAGTTTTCTATAAAAGGAGACACAGTCCTTTTTGATAACTATTACTTAGATTTCATTAAAAGGTAGTTGAGATTAAATTCTCCTAACAAAATTAGAGACCAATTCCTGGGACTTGACGAGGACGGCTGGATACATAAATACCCCAAATATGCTGTCCATGTTAGCGCCGAGTTGAATCGGACGATCCATCCTCCTACGATTCGGTTATGGTGATGAGCCCAACGACCCAGACGCCATGTTCTTCCTCTTCAGTTGGAGACGGGCAGAGTTTCCTTCCTTCTACGATTCGGTTATGGTGATAAGCCCAACGACCCAGACATTATGTTCCTCCACTACAGTTGCAGGCGGGTAGAGTTTCCTTCCTTCGCTCTTAGTGTTGTAGAACCGCTCTGTTTTGTGATTCCACAGATCACCCTTTATATACCGTCAATCAGGCACGAATATGATAAAGAAGGGGGAAGGATAAACTCAGAAGTATAGACGGGAATAAAGAAAAATGAATCTGGAGGATGGATGGATAGGAGAAAAACAAAAGAAGATCATCAGGTTCTTTGGCTGACCGCCAGAGTCGCTAGGTGAGCAGTAGGTCACTGCGTCATTCTTGAGTACAGTCTTCTCTTCAGAGAGCCGGCTAAGTAAACATGTGTGTGTGTGTGTGTCCATGTTTGAATCCGTCCTGTTCTTCAAATGTGGAAATACGATATCTGTAGACATCTTGCTGAGGTGAGATACCACTAAAGCATCTTATATTTAAATGTATCTGTATTAATTATATTAATTAGCATCCACTATTATTTTCATGAGGATTTGTGATATAAATGTACTTTTACTATTTTTCGTGTAGACCGCATGGGAGGTGACCACAAGTCTATCCAGCTTCATCCAACGGGAAAAGCAAAGCGTTAAATTATATTATTCATAAATAGAATGATATCTAACCTCTTCTTTGATATTTAGTACAGTAATTGTCCAAAGACAATATTTTTGACCAACCACGTGTTTGAAAGTAGGCCAATACGTAGATTTAGTAGACTGGATCAAGTCCAAGAATATAAACTTTGAGGTAGTTTATATTAAATAAGTTACGATAGTTCCTTTTCTTGCGTAAATTATTATAAATATTAATTATTTACTTGTATCTGTTCAATCTAACCGATTGACACGCTACAATATAAATATATACATAATATCAAAGTGGATTAGTCAGCTTCTTACATTTATATTTTCTAAGGATGATTTAAATTCGAGATCAGTAATCGAGAAAACGTGGATTTGACCTGCTTCTTGTAAACACACATTTTTTCACACTTTAACTCTCTGAACTAAAAATGTACACGCACGCCAACAGGATTGGTAGAACTGTTAGCGTGTCTGGCTCTGATTCTTGAGTCTGAGGATAGAATCCGGTAGACTCCATTGAGCTAGCTTTTTTTCTCTCTATATAGCGAATAAAAGAGAGTGCTCCTAGTAATTTAACATTTAAATTAGCTTGACTTTAGTGTTTATTTTTGTAATCACAGGCTCTAGTGACAAAACTACCATCATAAACGATTACTTAGTGATTTTTTTTTTAGTATCCTCCGATCAATAACTTTGAATGCTAGCGAACAAAAAGCTTTGATTAAGTGAGAAGAGAATAAAGAAAAGGGCAAATTTTGAGGCTTCCGCTAAGATAGGACAGCTCATATTTTGAAGGAAAAGAAATCACAAACAAATAGGGCACCCAAAATACTGGGTCAAGGAGCAAATTGCGTTATCACGGCTGCCAATCAAAGCTGTTTGTCACATTGCTATGATAATGTATTATGCATAACACATCATTATATTTTTACCTTTTTTCGACCCCTTGGAGAGAGAAGTATTGTGATCATCAAAAAGTTGAGCTTGATATCTTGATAAATGTTGACGTTTCATGATTCCTTGAAACTGAACAATTGGTTTTATTGATGCCATCTTTCTGCCGAAATCATCTTATATATAGGGCTAAAACTTGATGTTTAGTGATTTAAATAAGGTTTCTTGAAGGAAATTTTGGAATTGGATATCCAACTCTAAAATTAAGGGTAGGTAGCTTACTGAAGAGCAAAAAGAAAAAGAAAAATTTATAATATTCACTCTAAAGATTTTGATTACATTTAGTATATAATCACTTTTTAACATTATAAACAAATGGCATTTCTCATTTTCCGGTTAAAGTGACTTTGAGAGTACTTAACATTAGCAGCAATTTTTAATTTGGTTTTATCTCCGTAACTATTTGATATAATAGATAGCTTAGTAGTGTAAAGATGTAATTCTTTAAAAAATAAATCAATACTTACTTGAATTATATTTTTATAAGACCAATAGTTTTCAACCTTTTGTTAAATATATTTTAAAATAAAAGTCTCGTAGATTGGAAGTTGATAGTTATGTTCTTTGGTGAACAGTAATGTTACTTTTTCCTCAATATGTTTATGTAAAAGTGTATAGTATTTAATTTATGCTTTATGATGGAATGTTTTTCCATCACATTTCTGTGACAATGTATATTATTTAATTTCACAAATCTTACCAGTTTTAAGTAAATGTCTCAATTTTTATATAAAAAGATAGAAAATCTGTGCGGTGCAAAGTACCATTGATTTAATACTTAATAACCCTCATATATTTAAAAGAATTAATAGGAGTTTTGAGTAAAATTTTTTCAAAAGACAAAGCAAATTCAAGGAAGAAAAAAGGGTAAAAAAGTGTAATTGAAGGGGTTTGGTGGCGGCAAGAAGATTTTCTCCGTGTGGAAATCTCACGACTAGAAAAGAGTGAACTAGTCGTTCTGGCAACGTTCCCGTTTGGCACCGGATGAAGTGGCCAGCAGAGTTGAAACAAACCCGGGAACAGTTATTCACCCTCTTCTAGCCTCCCCTTGTTCTTAAACTTAGACCCTGCGATTCGTTCCTTACTGCTCCGGTATTCTTCGGTCAGCAATAGAAATGTAGAGGATAACTCAGGGCACGTTACAGAGAATAGGAAACAGATTACATTGCCATTTATTATTATTATTATTATTATTAGCACCGCGTCTTACTACCCGTTCGGGTTATACGCACTTGCGCTAATGTGTAATGGTAGGGTGATTGTGAGATGAAATGAAGGACCTACAGTTTAACGTGGAATCCGAACCACGGTGGCGACCTGGCATTCTACACATTCACAAGATGTCTTGTCAGAGGTGTAGGAAGGGTTTGGAAATCAGATAAATCTGTGCTGGGACCGAGGATCGAACCCCGGCCGCCAGCATAGAAGTCTGACACCTTACCCCTAGACCACCAGGTCACCTTTACATTGCCTATTATATCCCCCGTCGGTGGCCGCATGGTCTAACGCATCACTGTCATTCTGAACTGGATTGACAGGTGACGGGTAGATCAGGGTTCTAGCCTAGATTGTGTCTTTTTTTTATATAAGTGTTTATTCACCCTTCCTCCATGCAAATGCGAGTAAATTTTCTCTATCCTCTTAATTCCTCATTTTTACAAAACTAGCGTGATTAATGTAGGCGTATAATTTGAATAAGTACTAATAAGAGGTTAAAAAAAATAGATTGTAAATTAGAATTCTGGTAGGAATAATCTATAAAATACAAGTAAATATGTTTTTACTGTCAACAATGATAACATTTTATTATTATTATTATTTTATAAGTATTTATATCTATCAAAAGTGACAGCTGCAGATCACATGACTTGACGTATGAATACGTGAAACTAGATCAAGTAAAATTTCTTGTTGTCAAATAAGGTTTTTCTAATGAAAAGTGAAATGTATATAACTTAAAGATACGATCTATAGCGTTCATATGAGAGATTTGGGTTCAAGTTATATTGGAGTTGAAGATTAATTTTCGCTTGCTGCGAAAACGGGTGATGTGTTTCGATTCAGTATTCACTTAAAAGGTGGTCTAAAAAGATTGTTTTTGTCCTAAAGCCTAGCGCAGTTGGTTACGCATTTGTCCACTCAATTAACTCTTTAGGGAACATTCTGGTACACGTCCTTTAAATAGTAACTTCTACATCCCTAATATTTAGTGAAATTAGGTACTTACATTAAGGAATAGAAAGAGGCAAAATAAAAAACAAAAAGTTAAAAATTAATACTACAAATGTAGCCTCATTGAGGATGTAGTATTTTTTCTGCAAATATGTAAAATTGTGCCAAATTACCAAAATCAATCAATTATAATTTAAAGCGTAATACACTCCATAATAAATGGTCTGTTAGTATTTGTAGTAGGACAAATTATGGCCTCTTTGAACCTGAAAATCAGTGCTCATAGCTGATTTGATGAATTGAGAGTGTGTGACTTATCATCTACCTTCAAGGGGAATGTAACTAAAATACTTCTCTCTTACATGTCACCTTCCATGTTATGATGGTTAATACACGCTTTTAAAAATTTAGCTATACGAGAAGTCAATGAGCATCGCTTTTATGTTTGTGTATGTTGGTTCCGTCTAAACTCCACACAAGTTGGCCTACCTGGATGTAAAATTACATTTTGTGATGGAGTAGTTCAACCAAATATCCCTAGTAAATGCTTAAATAACGTATTCTAAGCAATGTGTAAACATTTGAACGAGGTGTAAGTTGTTTTTGTATTTCTGTATCCTAGAGTGGTGTAATTTAAGTTGAGCGAGCCGTGAGATTGGTGAAGGGAGGATGTGAAGGGAGGTAAAAACAGTTCGCCCAAACTCTCCAGGGTTGATGTAGTGCCAACTTGCAATCTGAAAGCCGCTTAAATATTTAACCACACGCTCTATTCAATCTGTCTGTGCAAGAACTACCTATACGCTTCACATCTGATTGTTTCAATTTTTAGCGTTAGTTTTAAAGACGTTACCTACCTGTGACGTCACGGCAGGTCAAGATAAGATTTCCCATGTTCATGAACTTGCGTTTTATTTAACGCGTTCTAAAAATATAACGTTGAAACAAAAACCATAATTCTAAAAAATAATCAGTGTCACAAGATCCTTATTTTTATCTTGAAGTATATTTTTTGTACACATTTTTATATCAATCATTTATAATTTCTGTTATTTGATTTTTTTAAGAAAATGTCCTCTAGGAGTCTTTTTGACGGGATGTAGATTAAAAAAGTTCGTGGAAATATGTCTATCTAGAATAGGAAATAAAAAAGGCAATTTTAAAAAGCAAGTCAATATTTCAAGGTATAGCGATTGCTTAAACTCGCCAGAGGAATAGGGCAAGTGTTATCAGTTAATAAACAAGAGGCCTCGCAGGGTGAAAGGTTCTGTTTCTTCCCTCTATTCCTATTTCGTACATTACCGTTCCAGTGTTGTAGTGCTTAGACTGCTTAGGTGCTTCAAGCTAAGATGCAACCCGCTTTACAAAATATCTTCAAGTAGGCAACGTCGTTGAAGTGAATTTCATTAAGGTACTTTCCACGAATGAGAGGCGAAAGTTAACCAACTACACTTCTGGTGGGTCTTAGCTTTGGTTCTAGGCTGTGATTAAATGACACTATCTTCACCAGAGGACAGCGGTCGCTCGGTTGGTATGGTTAGATTGCAAGATGACACAATTAATCTCAGTTTTCTAAACCGGAGACGCTACTTTTTCCTTCATGCAGCTTCTCAATATTTGTCCTCGCGAAGCTTAGTTGACGCCGTTACAGACCCAGGGAATCAAACCCGGGACCTCTGGATTTGTAGCCAGAGACTCTGACCACAAGACCACAGAGTCTGTCTTAATGAGAAATATCAAATTCTAAAAAGAGTGTACCCACATTCTTGAGAAATAATAATGGGAAACCACTCAGGAAGAATACGCCTATATACCCAGGCGGGATCCACCGGCCAATCGGACGAAACGAGACCAGTGCCTTTTTCTGTGTGCCCACCAGTGCGGATATTGTAAACAGTCCGATTTCGATCGGAAGGAACTTTTTGGACAATTATTATAAAGGTATATAATAAATAAACTCTTAAAATCAACACCATTGTCCAATTAACGTCATTACTCTAATTATATTTTAAAACACGTTTATATTTTGCTGTCTTCATATTAAAATATTATTATTATTATTATTAGCACCGCGTCTTACTACCAGTTCGGGTTGTACACACTTACGCTAATGAGTACTGGTAAGGTGATTGTAAGATTAAATGAAGGACCTACAGTTTAACGTGGAATCCGAACCACGGTGGAGGCCTGGCATTCCCCACATTCACAAGTTGTCTTGTCAGAGGTGCATATTAAAATACAATTGCTGAATGACGTGAGCAACGACATAATCAAGTTCCTCCAAGTCGCGCTACCTTTCTTTATATTCTCTTAGCATTGGTCCAAGACCTTAGCTAAAACGATAGCATTTCTCTCTACTGAACTAAGAGTCTCGGGCTCGGTTCCTGGCATGGCCAAAAAATTTAATAGAGATGAAATGTGGGTTTCCCCTTTCTGGGTGATGAACTAACGCCTGGGGTCTGCATTTTGTGACTGTTATAGATTTAAGTTAGTATCTGAGTTGTGTGCTGAAATACTCATTCAGTTAAGAAAGTACACGTTAAATAGATCAAATAAATAACATGTCTTTACATTGGTTATGATCCTGAGATAACGATGACATAGTCACGATAGAGTCATCAAAGCATCCCCAATAGTGAATGTTACAACTTGACCCAGCAACGTGGCACACAATCGCATGGAAGTAGTGTGGGTATAATACGATCTTATAATCTACTAGCCCTCTTCCCCATAAAAAAATATTGTAAAGAATCCTGTAAAACAAAGCTTCAAATCATCCATCATGTCAATATAAAAACAAAACTCTTTTTTACTTTTTTATTTTATAAATACAGTCCTACCATCACTATATAGCCCCCTCCCTCTTTTTATCCTCCCTCCTATTTTCATCTCATTCCTCTTTCCTCACCCGTACCCCCCGCCCCCTTCACCAACCCCACTTTCCCTTCAACAACCTTTTTTTTCCAACGACTATATACTATACTATCGACATTTTTATAGGAATAAATTATATTTTCAAAATAAAATATAGCCTATGTTACTCGCTGATAATGTAGCTTTATATTGGTGAAATAATTTTTAAAATCGGTCCAGTAGTTTATTGAGTTTATCCATTACAAACAAAAAACAAAAAATCAAATCTTTACTCTTTATAATATTAGTATAATTAATATAATTTGTCACACATATTACGGTGGTACGATAGGATAACCAACCATACCAACACCTAGTCCCCAACAACAAATCTTAACAATATTTAAACATCAAGTAATGTCATATGCAGATAATACATGGTGACCCACAGAAAAGTAGCCCACCTCCTATATCCAGCAGGCGCCTCACTCTGAAATGGAGGAGGTCAATCCCCTTCCACCCATATTGTGACATGAAGAATGAGTCAATAAAGCTTTAGACAAGCAGTTCACTTGCTCATTCTTCATGTCACAATATGGGTGGAAGGGGATTGACCTCCTCCATTTCAGAGTGAGGCGCCTGCTGGATATAGGAGGCGGGCTACTTTTCCGTGGGCCACCCTGTATCAACCCATATGCAATGATACTAGTTTCTATTCCTTCACTCCTTAATATGTGGAATATAGGGCGACGACAAATCTTGCCATATAAGTAGAGGTTGGTGCAATATAAAGGTAACCGAACTTCTAATACATAATTTCATCCACGTTATATCTGCAAAGACAACTTTATTCCGTGAAGGTAACAGTGTGGGCGATGGTTTCCAGTCATGGTGTTATTGGCCCCTATTTAATTAAAGATGGAAATGGTAACACAACAACCGTAACTGCTAGAGAATACAGAGAACAAATCATCGACAGATTTATTACAGATCTACAAACTTTTGTACGCTGAATAATCTGGATTTTGAGAGGCGAGTATTTCAGCAGGACGGATCCACCCCACTAATAGGTAATGGGAAAAGAGCACTGTTAGAGGAATTGTTTACACATCGACTTGTATCACGAAGGGCCGACTTCCCTTATCCATATCGAAGTTCAGACCTCACTTTGTGCGATGCGTTTTTGTTGGGGAATCTTGAAAGAAAACTGTTTCACACAAATTCCAAGATATCTGCAATGGCTTAGTGAGAGCATTTATTCAGTGATAGATTATGTAACACCCGTATATTGTACTAACATGGTTACCCGAGTAACTTATCTAATTGAATTTGTCGTTCGCAATTAAAGAGGACGTGTAGAACATGTAATCATACGATAAAGAGAGCCTAACTGGTATAGTAGTTCAGTTACCTTGTTTTTTTGCACCATCCTGTATAATCTCTGCCACACTTTTTGAGTTCATCCAACAAATTTACAAGTTTTCTGCCTTTTTCATCGAAGGTCACCCGTCAAGTCTTCCTTGGCCTGTCTCGACGTCAGCGTCCCTACAGTTTCTAGTATAGAGCTTCTCTTGAGACGTAATCCTGGTTTCTTTGGAAAAAGTGATCAAGCCTTCGTCACTAGCACCGCCTGATCCACAAATGGATATTAATAATAAAATATGTCTTCAATGTTCGTCGCAAAAAAAAAATATTTATATTTTCTAAATACTCGTGGCCAGCTACAATCCTACTAGAGTTCAAATTAACAATAGTCCCGAGTGAATGTACGAATAATAAAGCAGCAGTAGTTTTCCATTCAAACCTCAGCATAATACCTCGCCCTGTCATTGGATCAATTCTGTCACATGTCCGAGGATAATCGAAAGATAGCTGTTCACACATTTTGTTTGATAACCATCTTTCCAATGTCAGTCTCCCATCGAATAAATTCGCATATCTGTAAAGATCTACACCGTGATATCAACCCATTATATTTTCAAAATAAATGATTAATATATGTTAATCTCTAAACCTCTTTCCCATTGTACAGAAAAATAAAATTTAGAACAAAATACAATATAGTTTATCATATATCAATTTCAAATTTTCTCAAAAAAAACCAACAAGTATACAATGTTATTTATAATAAAAACAAATTTTCAAAAATTAGTCTTTAGCTATCTTCCATTATGAAAATAATTTTCGGAAAAGAATCATATAACCTAGTCTATTATTAAAAACTAGGGTTCTGCGAGCTTGGTTTTTTCATTAGAGTTTATAAATTGAATCGAATATTTCAAAAAGCTTCAGCGTTAGAGTATATTTATAATTTTAAAATGTTAAGATTATTTAGTTGCTTATTTTAAAAGTTAAATAGTATATTTAAATATCACCAGTCAAAACAAACATAAAATGAAAATACCACATCTTTAAAATGTAAAATTTTTAAAAATATATTAAAACAACATGTGTTTTTAAAATAAAAATGACAATATTTTTTGTAAATAGTAAGTGCACTTTATTTTCCTTTACACATTATGTAGAGCTACCCTAACCTAGAACAAGATCCAGCGTGCAACACCTGAAGAGAAAAAACCCCATTTGTAGTTACAAAATGTTATCAAAAACCTCCACTGACCAAACCAGATTTAGTTGTTCCCCCAACATAATCAGAGCATTAAATTTATCCTCCTCTAACAGTCGAACATTTCCTTCGTTTAGCTATGATAATATTGGCAAATATATTTCCTGCCAAAATAATTAATGTATTAAGTCTAATCCGTCTAGCAACCAAGCATTTCTTATGGATGTGCGAACAATATCGTTTGTAAGCCAATGTTATTTTATTTTTGTCCCTTAGAAACACTGAGATGAAGATGAATGAGGTTTTTCCAATGATTTTCGTAAATATTATATATTTTATTTCAAATACACTTTTATTTCAATAACTTCTGGATGAACATCGAATCGACTTTTTTTTCTCTAAATAAAACTCTTTTAAAACCCCAACAATCTTTACCAACAGGATAATTTATTTTGCGCCATCCTTTATAACTGGATCTTATGTATCTGGGGATTGCTGATTGATCGGGATTTGGTTTGTAAACGGGTGCAAATATTTTAGAAAGAGTTAAAGGCACAGAAAGTACACAAACTTCAAATACTCTAAACTTATATTAAGTTTCCTCGATACATATACAGTACAAGGTATTAGAAAACTTATAGCCCAGATTGCACATATAGCATGTATGAACCAAAAGTAATACAAAATCCTTATACACTAAATCCGGGAAACTATGCTAATACTATTAAATTGTGTTCAAAGTTTCGGCATACAGCACAGGGAGAGTAAAGCTGTGAAGCATGCGTGTACAACAGGTAGTATAGGAGCTAAGCGTGTGGCATTACACACCTCGACATCTTGGAGCACGGCAGCGGAACACCCCACAGTTAATAGTAAACAACACACCAGTACATATAGAAATGGGAATACGTTCTGAGGGTCATCATTAACGGTCCTACAATACAGAAAGTTCTTGCCACTATTACATGTGCAGTGCCGTGCACCTAGCTCCTATGCAACTTGTTGTGCACGCATGCTTGAACAGCTTTACTCTCCAGGCGCTGTACGTCGAAACTTTGAATACAGTTTAATGGTATTAGCATAGTTTTCTGGATGTAAGTGTATTAGGATTCTGTATTACTTTTGGTTCAAACAAACTATATGTGCAGTTTGGGCTATAAGTTTCAGAACACCCTGTATACATACATGTATGTATAGAACAAAATAAATTGTGTGGTGTACAGTGGAGAATTTCTCGCTACTTTTCCTAAAAAAAAGTAGACATCTTCTTAAAACTTGTAGTACATTAGAGCAGAAACATGATCAAAATAAATTATATGATGCACCACACAGACCTTCTCTTTTACCTTTAAATAAAGACATTTCCTAAAAACTCGTTTAGATTTGTGAAAGGAAATGAAATACATTGTTGCAGAACACCCCAACAAGGAGTATATATGAAAATAATAACACCAAAGAACATAACAATCAATTCCACATTTCGAAGTGCTCTATAAACTGTTGGTTCTATAAAAGAATATTCCAATAAAAGATTACTTTTAATAATAGTAGAATCTAAAATTGATAAATTATTTCGTTTCTCAAATAATTGCGGACATATGATCCAAATGGAAAATTCCTGCATATGTGAAGTACCATATGGGAAAATGAGAGTTGCAATTTTGTTTGTGATTTTAAACAATGCTTGGATACAATATGTAATCAACATCGTTAGAGCATATATTGAGAAAATCAATATTTTCTTCCTTGGATCTTAAGTATTTTAAGGTATGATATCTCATGTTAAAAACTCCTCAGGGGAAATTTATTAAAACCCTTGATACCAAGTCAGCCTGACCAGTGAAGTGTTTTCAACTCTAGGCCAAGATACAGACACACAGACAGATGGCGATGCAATCATAGGTTTTTTGTTTGTACAAGGGGTCATGAAACTTCGATATTCATTAAAATCTCGAGTTAGATTTTTTGTAACGATCACAATAATTACTCTAACCGAGGGGTCGCGAGAAGGTAAAAATGGAAAATATAGCGGCTATGCTAACTTATCAGATATGAACACTACCGTATAACATGAACTGAAAATTTATAGTAGAAGTAATAAGTTTTGAATCCACGTCGACGGGAACCAGACGTCACGTTCGTTGTATGCAAATGATGGGGCTCTTGGGATACAAACCACTCAGTATTTCTCCTTGAATGAGCTCCCTCTATCCCTCCAAGATAATTCGGCGAGTGTTTTCATATTTATATTTTTTTTAAATTCTATCTTCCTCACCCCTACCCATTAGTATTATTAAAATTCGGATATCCTGGACGGGTAGTAAGGTACTGTGAAAAAAAAAATATTCGAAAACAACACAACAACTGATTTAGACTAAGCTTGGTGGACACAAAATACCAAAATTGGATTTACAAAGAGTATGTTAGATTGCAAAATAAACTCTCTTTACTTGTCATCAATTAATTTTAACCTGCTTCGATGCCCACGTGGTCTAAAGTGCTACTCTTGCAGTAGACTAGACTGCCAATTACGGGAAGATCGAAGTTCGAACCTCGGTCGGGTGTACCGAGGGAGGAGTGTGTTTTGGTGATGGAAGGGTTTTATCAGTCACTTAACAAAGGGGGGCAGGTAGTAAATTGAAGGGGTGAAGGGGAGTGAAAGAGAAAGGTCTTGAATCAACACATTGACCCACACCCACGCGAGAGAAAAAACAACCTAGGAAATTTCACAGGGGCGTTAAAAGGAAACCAGCGTTATCTTAGCTTAAAAAAATAGCTCTTTTCAATTTGGTGATACCGTTTTCTGGTCACATAAAGATCATGAGAACTCAATAATATTATTTGAGACGTTAAAAATAAATGTTGAGATATTTTTACTTTTGGTGTGATGAGTTCTAAAATGACTCATTTAATAATTAAGGGATAGAAACTTCCAACTATAAATATGACTGTAAGAAGAAAAATAATTTATTTTGAGCTAGATAGAATCCTAAACTATTAATTTAACTCCTTTATACCCTAATTTAACTAGTCTAATTGTCATATAAGGTACTTTTATGAAATACAAACATATGACATTTGCAGTTCAAATAACTTGGCGTATGAATACATGAAAGTATATTTACTATATTTTCTAGCTGTCATACTCAAATTGGGCTTTGGTACACATTGTTTAAAAGGTAAAATTTTAACTTGTAAAACGCAAGAAAACAGTACACCTACTAGATTATTGTGGCCTTAATATCCGGAGAATGAATTTAAAAGTTAAATAAGAGAATTGAATGGAGCTCCCTTAATCTAATGAGATCATTTAATTTGGGGGCTACAATGGGAGCAGCCTTAGGGACATTTTATTTCTAAAGTGTGGTATCAACCGGGAAGTGGTTTCCTGCACAGTGCTGCTATCACGCGGTGGGTGGGAGTGAGAGGCGGGGTAATAGAAGTGCTACTGCTACTCATAGCACCAATTCAAACAGCTTGTGGTTCCAGATAACGAAAAGCAGAACTAATTTAGAGTTAGACAGGAAAGTAATTCGAGCTTTAGCTTATAACTTATACGTTAAAAGTTTGTCAAACCTAGTAGCCTATTGTTATTACGCTCTGCTACCAAATATTGGAATGTAGGGAATTCAACTGTTCAAAGTGAAGCAGAGTAGGATTGATGCTAAGGAAATGCATCGGCATTTGTATTAAAATATCATGCTGAATACCCAAGTCAAACCCTTGCCTTCCCACATCCTAGAGCATGCGATATGAACAATTCAAAGTAAACCATTCTCATAGCCACGATGATGGTTACATGGTCTGAGGTATCAGTTTTGAAATATTTTAAATTGTCAGTGACGAAAAGCTCAAGTTTCAAATCTTGGCCTGTGTACTGTCAATGGTGCCCAAGTACTGTGGTGGAAAGACAGAGAAAGATGGAGGCATTTTGCTAAATTAACCCAGCTGCCAGATGGAAATTGTTGTTGATGATGATGATGATGATGATGATAACGATGACCTAGGTATGGGCTATAATTCTAGGTCAGTTGGTAGGGACTTTATCTACTGATATAAGAATCCCTAGCTAGATTTTCGGAATGGTAAATTTATTTTATCATTGGTGAAATTGGGGCTTCCTCTCTCACAATGATAAAGTGACGTTTTGGAGGCCATGTTTTATCTGCTCTAAAATTTTGTTCAGCTTGTAAGTCATGTGTTGATATAATAATTACACGTTAGATATCCCACATATATAGACAACGACCCCTCCAGTCTGTCGATTACTTTGCGTAACGGTATATTTTCCTCCTTACCTAAGACTCCCAGCCTAAAGTTGATTGTGACTACGATGACGTGTCCGTAGCTGGCGAGGACGCTGCCGTCGTAAGGGTTGCCGGAGTTCCACTCGTAGGACTCGCCGTGCACATAGACTATGGCCGGCAGTGGGACCTGATGCTCACCGGCTGAACCTGCATGCAGAGAAATATTTCTGGTCTAGAAGCACATCATCACATTGGAACAAGGACTGTATTAACGTTACATCGTAAACTGATCATAGCAAATAATTGTAAGAAAGAGATCCTGTGTTGTTCCTATTGTAAGATAATTGTTATGTGACAGTTGATAACACTGAACCTACATTACTTTATTATAATGTTCTGTGACCTTAATAAGAGGCATTCTGTTAAGTCATTTCATACTGTGCATGAACTGTGTTGTTTTGTATTTTATTTAATAAACCATATAAAATGGTGTCAGAAATTAAGAAGTCAAGAATGGAAGAGAATTAATCATATGTCAGTTACTACATAAGTAGTCAGTTCGCGTTCATTGTTGAATAATTTAAAACTATAAAATGGCCGAAGCCACAAGGTCACCAAAATTAGCAGTTACCTTAGAGATTCAGTCGATTGACTTAAAAAGTCCTAATTTGTCTTATGTGTGGAAAAAGTGGTCAACGCAGCTCACCATATTCTTACGAGCCACAAGTCTGGAAAAAGAAAATGACTCGCACAAGGTCGCTTTACTTTTGCACAACCTAGGCCCAGATGCTCACGAAGTGTTTAATTCTTTCGACCTATACATTGACCAAGTGAAATATAATGAACTAGACCAAAGGTTTAATGAATATTTCATACCAAAGGCCAATCTTTCATTCGAACGTAACAAATTCTTCACTCGTCGATCAGCAAGAAAATGAAACACCACTTTGTCACAACTTTAACGAATTTCAGTCTTTCGTGGGAATTTGGTGATTTACGAGAAAGTTTAGTGAAATATATTTTCACTTGGGGCCTCATCTACTCTTACAATGACATAAAACAACGCTTATTTGAAGAGGGTCAAATTACTTTAGATAAAGCAGTCCAGCTTGCCAAAACAATGAAAATGTCCAAACTTCAGACGTCACAGCTTACTTCAAGTAATTCATCATCAAATCAAAATGTTGTGGGAAGACTGGAAAAGGTTCAAAAGTCCAAGCCTCGAAGGAAATTATTCAAGACAGCAGTCGTCAAGTCCAAGACGGTCTAAATGCACTCAATGTGGTCAGGAACACCGCTACAAGCCTCGAAGGAAATTATTCAAGACAGCAGTCGTCAAGTCCAAGACGGTCTAAATGCACTCGATGTGGTCAGGAACACCGCTACAAATGTCCAAGCCTCGAAGGAAATTATTCAAGACAGCAGTCGTCAAGTCCAAGACGGTCTAAATGCACTCGATGTGGTCAGGAACACCGCTACAAATGTCCAAGCCTCGAAGGAAATTATTCAAGACAGCAGTCGTCATGTCCAAGACGGTCTAAATGCACTCGATGTGGTCAGGAACACTGCTACAAATGTCCAAGCCTCGAAGGAAATTATTCAAGACAGCAGTCGTCATGTCCAAGACGGTCTAAATGCACTCGATGTGGTCAGGAACACCGCTACAAATGTCCAGCAGCAAGTGTAAAGTTTCGTTTTTGTAATAAAATTGGTCACTATGCAAAGTTATGCTTTAAAAATAAGTCTTCAGTTAAAAGCTTATCGTTTCAGTCCAATTACCTATTTATAGGTTAATTATATATTCGGGAAAATATCACAGATTTAAATTCACTAACATGGGATATAACTATTATAATAGAGGGAAGAAGTCTTTGTTGTATTCTGGACACAGGAGCTCAGACTAATGTAATGGGTTTAAAAACTTACAGAAGTTTAAATTTTTAATAAACTCTACGTTCATTCGTATCGTGACATTTAGTAAAGAATTATTTCATGTAAGAGGTGAAGTTGATTTAAATTGTCAAATCAAAGACAAGTAAATTATTATAAAAGTCCATATTATTGAGATGGATTGTAATACAATTATAGGTCTTAAGACTTGCGTTGAACTTAAATTTGCTAAGAGAATTAATAATGTTACTTTTGCAAATATATCTTAGTCAAACAGAGCATAATCAGTCATTACCAAATAATATTAATATAGAAGCAAAGTCCCAGGTATTTGTAAATAAATTTAAATATATTTTTGAGGGTCTTGGAAATATAAACAAGTATTGCCATTTATCTATAAATAAATAAATAAATCAAGTTGTAGAGCCTGTCAGAAGGATTCCATTTAAAATATTTACTGAACTAGAGAGTGAATTCGAACGCATGGAACAGTTGGGTGTTATATCCAAAGTGAGTGAACCAACACCATGGGTGAATAGTATTCTTCTGACTAGAAAACAGAATGGTAAACTTAGGATTTGATTAGATCCACGTAACCTGAATAAAGCTATTCTTAGGTCACATTATCCTACACTTGATACTGTCAAAGTCCAATTAAAGGATGCTAAATTTTACTCAACACTAGATGCCAATCCTGGATTTTGGACCATCCCTCTTGACGAGGAATCCTCGAAATTGTGTACATTTATCACACCATTTGGTCCCTTTAGGTTTTTACGTTTCCCATTTTGGAATAAGCTCCACACCTGAGATTTTTCACTCAACTACGATTGAACTTTTTGTAGGAATTCCTAATTTAATTATGTAGATGATTTGTTAAGGTATGCATCTAGCCAAGAACAACACGATTCTATCTTAAAGCAGGTTGGTGAAAGAGCTAGATCTGTAAATTTGAAGTTTAATTTAAGCAAATCACAAATTTGTCAAGAAAAGCTCACTTACATGGGTCACTAGTAAAAGGATGCTACTGGATCCAACCAAAGTAGTCGTTATTGTTAATAATGCTTAGACCCAACCATACTCATAGACTTATGTTGAGAATACAACCTTATGACTTAAAAGTAATTTACCAACCAAGAAAGCGAGTACGTTATCCCGAGCTACACTAGTGGACACAGTTCCTGAGTTGGATGAGAGCGTTAGTGTGCATGTAAATCTGTGAAACTCAAACCTGTCATTCTCTCCTGAAAGAGTGTAAACCTTTAGAGATGAAACAAGTAAAGACCCTGTCTTAAAATTTTATCTAATTTTTGTCAAATAGGATATCCTTCAAACAAAGAGTTATGTCCTGCTGAGGTTCGGCCCTATAAAAATTCTTTGATGAAATCTATGAAACAGATGTACTAATTTTTAAAGGGGAATGTATCATTGTTCCACAGTCAATGCGAAAAGAAATGTTAAAGATTATTTACTAGGGTCATTTTAGAATAGCTAGAAGTGTACAGTTTGCAAAAAGTTCATTATTTTGGCCATTTATGGTTAGTGATATTAAAATTATTGTTATGTCTTGCTCTGCTTGTCAACTATTTAGCAATAATGATAGTAATCAGCCTTTAATGCCACATGAAGTCAAAATGTTATCCTGGAACAAAGTTGGAGATGATTTTATGAAAATTATGGGAAAGAAATATATAGTCTGTGTGGATTGTTTTTCAAAATATTTTGATATATCTTTACTGAATAGAGGCTCAACAGCTCCAATAGTAATACAGGAACTTAAGTCAATTTTTGCTCGTCATGGTATACCAGCTCTTGTGGTTTCTGATAATGTGCCACCGTTTAGTTAAAATGATTTGCTAAAACTTGGGATATAGAACATATAACTTGTAGTCCACATTACCATCAGTCTATTGGCCAAGTGAGACGCGGTGCTAAATAATAATAATAATAATACTGGCCAAGTGCAAAGGGCAATCCAAACATTCAAAAACATTATTTTTAAAACTCTTGAATCAAATGCAGGTCCATATACCTGGCTCTTTTACAATATAGAACTACTCTAAACGATTGTCCCATTTCACCCTCTCAATTGTTTATGTCTAGAGAGTTACGTACAGCACTACCTATTGTTGAAACCAAATTGACACTCAAGCTAGTTAACACAAATTATTATAGTTACTGGATAACTGAGCGAAACAACCGAATGGCAAAATATTATAACAACACTGACAAAGGTCTGCCCCAGCTGAAAAAAAATGGTATAGAGGCCAAGTAATAAAAATAGGTCTACAACCAAGAACTCTGATAATTTACAGGTCCAATGGTATTTATAGAAGGAATAGAATACATGTAAAGAAATTTAAACAAAATGGGAATAATTGAAAACAACAGGATGTGTGTGACAATAGTTGTGCTAACTCCAGTAACAGGATTAATATTCAAGAGTTAACACAGTATTGTCTAGAGCCTAATGCTTCAAATGAGGTTCATAAGGGTGTCACTACTAAGTCGTAAAGACTGGGTGAGTCCTCCTAAAAAACTGTCACCTTAACTTGTAAATTGGGTTCAATTATGTCTGTTGTACTGTTTAATCTTTTCATAAGAGTCTTGTTTTGTATTTGGTATCAATTGTATAGCTTATTGAATGCAAACTAGTTGTGAATGTATTAAAGGCCATGTTTATTTGTTTTTATTTTTAACTGTCTATAAAGGGGAGATGTAAGCTAATTGTTATGAGACATTTGGTCACACTGAACCTACATTACTTTATTATAATGTTCAGTGACCTCGATAAGAAGTATTCTGTCAAATCATTTCATACTGTACTTTACATATTTATTAATACTGAACTATGTTGTTTTGTATTTTATTTAATGAACCATATAACACCTATTCTATTTATATTCACTGTTACTGGTGAGGTCATAGACAGATGACCGCAAAGTTGCATCAGCTGAGAGTGGGGGTTTCAAAATTGGCAGCCCTTGGGTCCCACGTGGCCCACGATGCCTTTTTTTTTTGTTGGCAGTGACATTTTTTGAAAAAGTAATCTACTGTAGTAAAATATAAATTTTTAGCCGATCAACTGAAAGTTTTAACTGGCGTGGGGAAAAAATCCATGAAAGCTCCAACTTCATTAATAAACTTAATTTCGCTCTATTTTAATAATATTTTGTGGTCAATCTCTGTTGTCTTGGTGGTGACTCAAGACCCGATGTTCATGGGTTCAAGGCCGGGGTCAATGGATTTTCCTTGGACTATAAAAGTATTAATTACAACTTCCTTCGGAGGGGAAGTAAAATCATCGGTGCGTCCCATGTCGATTGTGGTATTTAAAAGAACCCCGGTAGAAATTTTCGTGTGCTGATATAATCAATTTGTTCAATCAGTGCACGCTATACCTTAAATAAATGGGGGGGGGGGAGGGGGATGTATCCGCTCGAGTCTTATTTCCTTAAACCCACTATCCGGTTGCCACTAGACTTGTGGAGTCATTTGTGGCCCTCGGGCACTTTTAAGTTTGACACCCCTGTCTTGTAATGTATTTCTTTAGGGCACCGCCTACTCGAGAGAGTTTCTTGTTGTTATGACAGTTATGAAAACTTTGAAACCACAAAAATAATCTTAGATAGTTCTGTTGTAACATTGTTAAAAATTACTATTTGTTTGAGGGAGGTTAGATCTTTTCTTCTATTTACGGGAAATGTCTTTGAAAACAATCTAATTTATTTTCAAAATAGGTTTTCAATCTTATATATACTACCTGTTGGCATCTTTTACCTCAATTTTTGCGTTTACTTTATTTTGAAATAACAAACCTCTTCTTGAGTGACGCGGAATTTTTGAACATTTAGCGCACCACTAGGTGGCCCTCTTGATGTAAAGTATAAATACAGTTTTGTTTGCTTTATTTACACATACCCGTATTACCTGTCCGGACTATACAAATCTAATAACACAAGTTGTTTAAGGATGCGGAAGGTATAATTTAGAGTACATATATTCAAATTTCTGTGAATGAATCACCCAACTGGTATTCGAATCCTGATCTACCCGTCATTATAAAATCAATGGGAATATAAATAACTTAACATATTTATAATACTAGGCCCTAAAGGGCCTTTTAAATTGACTTAAAAAAAATAAAGTGTTCATACTACGTCTTTCGTTCTTTTATACTTAGTTTACATCCTTTATTTATTTTCTTTCTTCACTTTATACTATGGAGTGAAATGATAATAGCCTGTTTTCTGTTAACACTAATGAGCTAGTAATCCAAGGGGCTAATTAATGCAGAAACAGATAAATACACGTTCCAACTCTATTATTTGATCTTTGAAAGTTGAAAGAAACGAAGCCATTATTTTTGTTTTGTGTGAACAGTTCTACAGAGTTGGAAAGGTAGATGTTTAGGAAATTGGAAGCAGGTCTAACAGTAAAGTGATATACTCGTATTTTCAACAACGATTTCGTTCCAGAGTTAACTTTTGATCATGACTTGACGACTTTTAGTTCAGCAAAATAGCATTGTCGGTAAATGACGCATTTGTTTTAGTGATTTGAAATAATAGTTGAAGTGAAACTTTTTCTGAACCTGAGCCATGTTGATAACGTTGTTTTCAACGTTCCGACCGTCATTTAAACGTCCATATTTTCCTAACAGTTTATCCCAGAAGACGACCTTTAAAACGTCGGAAACCATTTTATAAACTCGGTAGAATCCCGGAACAAGTTTTTCTTGGAGAAACGAGTGCGGAAGCTTACTAAACAAGTGAAATAAGATTTACTCAATTACTGCAGCACAAAAATCATAATAACATTATTGCCTGAACAATACTGCCATAGTGAAGTAGTTATGGTAAGATGGTAAGGTTTTACCACGTCTTACTACCCGTTTGGGCTATACGTCTGTGTAATAATTATGCTAATGGGTTAAGGATTTGGAAGTTTAAAATTATAATATTTAGAGAAAGTGTACCCGCATTTGCATGGGTATAGAGAGTAAAACATAAAGGAAAAAACCTCAGCACACCCAACCAGGATTGAACCATTATCTCCCCGTCATCTAGTCTATTGATAAGGTGACACCTTAGACCACGCGGCCACCAAAACGGGTAGTAGGTTTATTGTATTATGTGTTTTGAAATAAAAATGTGTAAGTGTGTAGTTGAGAATAAATTTATTTTAAAATAGATGAATATCTCCTTTAAAACTAGGTAAAAGATCAAATATATGAAACGTAAAAAAACAACAACCAAAAATACAGGTGAGCTATTAACAAGTACAGGGTAAAAAAACATCAAAGACATTTTCCTTCGTATTTTGATGTGAGTTTTTGTTGTTGTCCACCCCATAAGTTTTTTTTAGCTTGGCTTGTGTATGGAATAAGCTTACCACATACATCCTAGCCTTAGTTTAATCTCTAAAAGCTTATGTTAGTTCTCCAAGTTAGCCCCGTCACTTTAACCCCTCTCTTTCCCATTCACCCCCATCGCCATAATGAGTATTAGCGTTCCTCGTGCAATGTAAAATGAATGCATGCGCGTCTTTTCACCGGAGCTTAAAATTCCACCACACCAGGCTGGCTACAGAAACTCAAGCAAAACAACGAGATAAAACTGAACCGCATGTTTTAATAAACACATTTATTCAATAAATATATCAAATCATTTTGTAATACAATTAAATACAAATTAAATAAACAATTTACAAAATAGCTAGATTCTTCGGTTGAATTTCAAAATAAAAATAAAATACGATCTAATGAATTGGGTAATTTTGTAATTATGACAGTTGAAATGTTATATTTGTACATACATATTATATGATACTCACTTATTTGAACTAATATCTAGTGACATATAGAGTTTGTACATTTTAAAAGTAGGACTACACCACCAACAAAAAAAACACACACCTGAATATTGTATCCTAAAGCCAAAGAGGTTGTGTTACATTTAATATACTTCCATGATCTAAAGAGTTTTTGTTATAATTGATTATGTTTGCCTAGATCCAAAGAAGATATACCGTATTTAATAGTTTACCCTAGATCCAGAGATTTAGTAAGAATATTACTTGTTTATTATCTTTAAAATACACATACATTTAAGTATCAAAGCGTACTCGATTATATTCTTTAACTGAATTGATTGCAGCATTGTTAACCCATATTTTGGCAATGTTGAAACCAATCTGAAAGAGGATTACGTTTGACAAATATACAATAACAGACACTTTGTTTATATTATATTTACTCTTCAAGTGCTACAAACACCTTGGCACTATTAATACATGTTTTAGATGATAACATAAAAAGGTGAGGGTCCTAGCTACTGAAGGTATATCACGTTTAATATTGAGCCCCTCGTTATTTCATGACGAGTTATGTTAGCATTACACTGAGGCTAAGCCTATAATGTAGTGGATAATTTGCTACCTCACATCGTTGCAGGTTCACATTAAAATAGTCTCTGAGGACCATTATCTAAAGCTCCTACACCGATATTTCACACGTACCAACCCATTCCCCCTGACATGCGTATAGCAGGTCTGAAACATGGAACATAAGGGAAAACCAACCCTTGCTAAGCATACAAGGACAGACGACAGTGTTGGATGGACACCGACATGGAAGGATGTGGTTCCTTCCTGACCGTCTGAAATAAGGACAATTTTACCACATAGTGTTTGTCTAGCACCCTCTAGACCAGTTAATATTAGCCTTTCTTAGTCACGATACAATTTTTATAGCCGAATAAGGCCCGTTAAGCAATTACAAAAATATAAACTATTTAAAAACCAGACTTTTATCACTGTCTTACTAACAGTCCGGTATGGAATATACGATCATTTGGTGTAGGCAAGAGAAAAGTATAATTTAGAGGAAATGTACCCTCGTTTTCGCGGATAAAGAGTATGAAACAATTTATATATATTTTTTTTTAATTCAGGGATTCATACCACAACTTCCTCGTCATCGGCAAACGAGATCAGAATAAGTGGTCAAATTGGTCCGAGGATCCATAGATGTGACTATATATACCTATTTTTTAAATTTACGTATTGACAGACTGAAGAAAAGAACAAATTTATTTTATTTCACAAAAAAACCCTTTTAAATATGCCTACCCTACAACTTTATAAAAACTCAATTTATATTTTTATTATTATGTTCAATTGCATCCATTAACGAACCTTGATGAAATAGATGTTCCTATTTAGCTACTATTTGTGAATTTTATTATTAATATTATTTTATTTTTATTATTATTATTATTATTATTATTATTATTATTAGCACTGCGTCTTACTACCCGTTCAGGTTATACGCACTTACACTAATGTGTAATGGTAGGGATGATTGTGAGATGAAATGGAGGACCTACAGTTTAACGTGGGATTCAAACTACGGTGGAGGCCTGGAATTCTCCACATTCATAAGTTGTAATTAATACACGTCTTGTCAGAGGGGAAGGAAGTGAACTTATTAAATTTTAATATACCTACTTGACCTTCCGGGTTAAGCTTAGGTCTATAATCCGTGACCTCATTTTAAGTCCCCACATAAACCATAACATTATCTATAAACCTCATTTAAACTGGGGACAAACATACGAATCCCAAATAAGTAATTGCGAGTTATTATTTTTATTTCCTGTTGTTACATAATGCAATCAAAGGTATTAAACAAAAAATATTTTTGACGAATTTTGCGTTAAAAATATAACACATCCTTTAGTGGCACTGTAAAAGAAACCATACCTCTATTTGGGATGTGGGACTATAAAAATAACCGTTTAAACTGTCATGAAGAAATATTTTAAAACGCAAAAAGAAGCGATAAAATTCGGTACTTTATTGAGGGAAGACTTTGTATCTGCAGTCAGTATTAGGTGAGGTAACTGTGCCTCAATATTCAAAAGAGTTAAGCGGTTATGTTTATTACTCGAATGGCATTACTAAAGTATTAGACCATACTTCCACATTAAAACATAATTATTATTTCAAAATTATATGAAACAAACTCAAGTCCCTAAAAACAACAAAATATTGTTATTATTTTTATGCAGCTTTGACTTACCCTAGGTGTGAAAATTACCCTAATGTTAGCAGAGGGTATTAGGCCTAACAGCTTATTTAACCGCAAATATTGAAATTTGTCACTATTCAAGCAATCATTTTAACTACGAAAATGGTGACCTGGTGGTCTAGGGGTAAGGTGTCAGACTTCTATGCTGGCGGCCGGGGTTCAATCCTCGGTCCCGGCAAAGAGTTATCTGATTACCAAACCCTTCCTTCACCTCTGACAAGACATCTTGTGAATGTGGGGAATGCCAGGCCTCCACCGTGGTTCGGATTCCACGTTAAACTGTAGGTCCTTCATTTCATCTCACAATCACCCTACCATTACACATTAGCGTAAGTGCGTATAACCCGAATGGGTAGTAAGACGCGGTGCTAATAATAATAATAATAACTACGAAAAGGTTTTTTTTAGTTCACACCTACCAAACTATTTGCTTATTTTTGCATTAAAATGTCAGTCATAAATTAATTTTATAAATAATTTAATTTATTTTATCATGAAATACTGTATTATACTCCTATAAAGCCACATGGCTGACTCACTCACTGACATTAATGTTTACCCACTTCCAGATAAGCTAGAAACTTGAAACTCGGTAAACTTAAAGCTTTTAGTCTGTAACCGGCGGGAAAATTCCAAAACGTTAAAAAAAAAATTAACCCAACAAAAAAAATTCAAAATGGCGGAGCGACTTTAAAGTAGGTGCGGACCTTTCTTTGGAAGTATCTTGTGGCTAAACGGTAAGACCTATCTAAAAACAGCTCTGGAATTACATTAATTTACATCCACTGGCAAATAAATTGCACTTGGGAGCTTGGGGGCGTAGTTTATTTTTATAAAGTTAAAATTATCATTTTTTATCAACTTCAGCAGACAATTATAACGTTAAACTTTTGTTTATTGCATAGGCCATATATTTAATTTAATACGTAAGTCTAGGCTATATTATACAATACAAATTTGAAGGATTAATTTTTAATTCACTTACCATATCCTCCTATAGTTTTAATCAACGAGTTAATCTTTAAGTGATGTAAAGTGAGGCAAGAATATCCGTAAAATTAATTAGTGAGATAACAAGTCGACATTAATTAAGTGCACTGTCCTACACGTCGTTCCGGCTTGATACCTTGAGAATTTATTGCATGGGAGGGAATGTTTTATTAAAGAAAATATTTATACATAGAAAGTTCCTAGTTGTCTTGAGTTCTTATCTGATAAGATATTTAGTTTCAGTTGAGGTATCATTTATTTATATTCTTGGTTCGTCTGTTGTTTCAAATAATAACCATATTTTACCATGACATAATTGTATTTTATTAAATCCTTAGTACTTATAAAAAAATAAAAAATAAGGTGTTTTACGTGCATTTTATGTACAGTGTGTTTTGCTTACTCTTGGTCCTTGAGTTACTCTTATAGCTTTCACAATAATTGACGTAATTAGTGTATGAAAAGCTCTCAGGGGCCGAGAGCGAGTGAAAAAACCTGCATAATAGCTCAACTTAAGATTGAGAACTTTATACAAATTTATCTCCATAGGAGTGGGAGTAACTGGCAGCTAGTAGAAGATGTAAAAAATAAGTTTTTAGAAAACCGTAATTAAAAACAAAATGTTTGTTGTGAAAGTTTTGACTGCCAAAAGTGACAACAAATCAACACATGGTCTTGCGGATCATAATGATTTTGACGAATGGATACATGAAAGTAGATTTGCTAACTTTTACTAGCTGTCACCTACCTAAATTCCTACCGTATATGGAGTATAGCTGTACATTGTACAAGATGGGAGCAAGGATAAAAAGAAAACCTTACTCAAAAATACGTCCATCATAAACTCTGCCTTAAAATATGAGTGAAGAATGACCCTGAATACGGGACGAATTCTGGATAGCTCAGTGGTTAGAGCATTGGCATACTAAGCCAAAGGTCCCGGGTTCGATTCCCCTGTCCAGGTCTTATTTTTCAATTTCCAGAATATTATATCTATTATTATATATCCTCACTAAAAGCATAAATAATATCTTTGGCTATTTGATTCTCAAAAATACATTGCTGTAGGTTCCAATAACCTACTTGAGTTATATACAGGTACACATATAGTTAACCACCATGACCATTCAGCCATATGTAAGAACACATAATAAATAAACTCTATGACCTCAGTTCACAATCGAGCCATACCGACCAAGTGGCCTCCGTCTGTTGGGGAAGATAGTGCCAACATCTACGGATAGAGGGTTTTATGTCGTCAGCCCTCCAGTCATTAATATCAGTTTTCTAGAGCTGAGTCGCTACTTATTTATTCAAATAGCTCCCCCACTTGTCCTAATGGGCCAAGGTGACCCCGTTCCAGACCCACTGCTTCACAGAAAAATCTGGAAGCGCCGGAGATCAAACCCCATACCTCTGGATCTGTAGCCTGGAATTCTGACCACTAGATCACAGAAAAGGTAAGAACACATAGTAAAAGCAATAATAACAATAATAATAATAATAATAGGTGTATTTATCTTTAATATTGAGGGATATGATTAAAAGTAAATACACTATCTACAATATGGATATGCACATTACACATCCTAGAAGCAGTAACATGTGAATAATAATAACAACTTCCAGACAGTGTGATTCACTGGGACGGTATTTGGACAAAGGCGTCAGTATGGTCTTGTCTGAAGTTCTGATGACGAGGAGATCAGGGGTTCGAATTACGGTCGGCGTACTGAGTTGTCTTTTTCATAAATGGTTTATTACTCTTCCCACAATGCGGGTACATTTACTCTAAATCCTACCTTGCTCGTCCTTACCTAATTTAAGTGATTATTAGGATAGCTCAGCTGGGTAGTAAGACGTAGTGCACCAGGAAAATGAAATCAAAGATTATGATCGACCTAAAGAGCGTGCCGGTGCGTTACAGGCACGGCTAATGACCAATCGGATTGAAAAGTATACTAAAAATGATCAAGGAAGTAAATTATCAATTAGTTGGGCATTTGATACACACGATAAATAATACCAATCTATTTTCTTCCATCTTGTCTTACAATCCATCCACGCTATTTTCATTCAACTACACAGATAAGGAAGGTATGAGTAAAGTAGAATTCTCAAGTAAGTGTACCCTCATTTTCTTGGAAGGTAAATTTAAAACCATTTAGGAGATCCACCATCAATAGCTCGGTAGGTATTCAAGCTGTGACTTCCCCGTCACAAACAGTCAAGACTAGACGGGCTTTGGGCTTAATCTACTTATCCACCAAAGCGTGGCGTAAGTCTGCTTACCCACCAATGCGTAATACTTTGTCTGCATTCTCAATAATATGTTACATTTAGTTCACGTGACTACCAACGCGTACATTTAGTCTGCGTATTCACCAATACGTGACGTTTAGTTTGTGTACTCACTGATGCATGATGTTTAGTCTGTGTGCTGACTGATGCGTGAAGTTTAGTCTGCCTAATCACTGACGCATGACATTTAGTTTGCGTGCTGACTGATGCGTGACGTTTAGTATGTATACTCACTGACGCGTGACGTTTAGTTTGCGTATTCACTGACAAGTGACGTTTAGTCTGTCTACTCACTGACGCGTGACGTTTAGTCTGCGTATTCACTTATGCGTGACGTTTAGTTTGCTTACTTACGGACGCGTGACGTTTAGTCTGTCTACTCACTGACGCGTGTTGTATAGTTTGCATACTCACCTATTCGTGACGTTCCGAATGCATATTACTTTTTGTTAGAGTTTTCTAGTTTAGCCTTCCAAAAAGGCATAGGCTCGTGATTTTTTTTTTTTTTGCACCACATCTTACTACCCGTGTAGGGTAGAAACCTACACCATTTTATAACACCAAAGGAGTGGATATGGATTTATTAGGATTTAAAAGATGCAGACAAAACAAACAAACAAAGAATCCTCTATACAACCAGACAAGATTCAAGACTTTGATCTCCCCAATGGAAACAATATTGGATTAAGTTGACATCCATCCCCCGTTGAGATGTGAAATAGAAAATATAACGGAAAAGGTTTTTTATTGTATTTATTTCATATTGGAAAATTTTCAATTAGTTTATTTCTGGAACAAAAACCTCTAGATTTTAAAATGACGTGAATGCGATTGAAATCTAGACTTCAATTTAATTGATCCTAAATGATTTTAACATTAAAAGCATCATCAAATGATTTATAACAAAGTAATAAGAGCAATTTTATCTCTCTTTTCACACTCAACGTTATATTTGGTGGTTGAATGTATCACTAATGAAGAGTCTATTTTTGACTATATAGGTGAATAAGTCAATGTTTGTGACCTGGCGGTCTAGGGGTAAGGTGTCAGACTTCTGTGCTGGGGTCCGGGGTTCAATCCTTGGTCCCGACACAGATTTATCTGATTACCAAACCCTTCCTTCACCTCTGACAAGACGTGTATTAATCACAACTTGTGAATGTGTGGAATGCCAGGCCTCCACCGTGGTTCGGATCACACGTTAAACTGTAGGTCCTCTATTTCATCTCACAATCACCCTACCATTACACATTAGCGTAAGTGCGTACAACCCGAACGGGTTGTAAGATGCGCTGATGATGATGATAATAATAATAACAAAAGTCAATATAATAAAAACCTTAACACATGCAACTTCTTAGCTGGGATGCAATGATTTGGAAATTTTACTGAAAAACTTTAATCTCTAATGGCCATTATTAGTTTGCATTTTATTTTCGGTGAAAACAGATAAATCCCGTTCTCTGCGTGGGTAAGACGCGTCAATACTCAATAACATTCCTGGCCCCAGGCTCTAACCACGTGTTCGTGGTGTGCTGAATACCACTGAGGTTACTCCTTAAAAAAAAGTTCATTTCATTAAATTTGGAGGTGACTTATTTTTAGCACCACGTCTTACTAACCGCTCGGGTTATACGCTTATATACCTGATACACTAATATTTTAAGGGATTGAGGAGGCTATATTTATAGGAAGTATAACCCACCTCGGTGGAGTAGCTGGCTAACGCGCTTGTAGTGTTGAGCTCGACTGCTGAGGACGGGGAGATCAAAGTTCGAATCTCGGTCGGGTGAACTTTTTTTTTTTTCCTAAATGGTTTTCTACTCTCCCTCCACGCAAATGCGGGTTCACTTCCTCTAATTCAACCTTTATAATTCCTAATCCATTAGCGTAATTAGTACTTAAAGCGTATAACCCGAACGGGTAGTAAGACGCGCTGCTAAATAATAATAATAATAATAATAATAATAATAATATAGGAAGTGTACCTGATTTTGCGTGGAGGGAGAGTGGGAAACCATTTCGGAAAAATTAGCTTTAGTACTCCCGGCCGAGATTCAAACCTCGATCTCCCCGTCATCGGCAGTCTAGTCTACTGGTAGAGTGGCGCGTTAGACCACGTGGCCACTGAAGTGGGTTTGGAGGAAACTAAAGTATTTAAGTGATCAGTGTGCGGAGTTTCAGATTTGCTTTATCTAAAAGTTTGAGAAAAACTTTTGTAAGACAAATTGACAGCTCATGGCTTTAATTATATAGTTAAAATAATTATACAATTTTGGATTAGGTATTTTCTATAAGCCTTTGTCCCCCCTACCCCTTATCTCCTGTACTCCGATCATCCCCAACACACTATTTGATAGTTTTACGTATGTATGTAATAGGTTCTAGGTTCTGCCTCCCCCAAACCTTCCCCTACACCTACTTAATAGACCACAAGCCACCACTGCACACATTTTTTATCTCTAATTTCAAACGCTCATCGAAGCGGATATTGACTCAACCAAATGACCTAATAATTAATTCTACTTTTAAAAATCCTGATTAATTTTTCATCCATATTTTTCCTCTTTTATTTACGTTTGGTCGGTAGGTTTTCTTCTAGTGTTTGCTGCCCCTGTGGCAGTCGTAAAGTCAGTGTTTGCACAACTCCCGGGGGAGTTGTAACTCTCACTGCTGCTGCTGTAATTTACGGTAATTCTGCTCCGCCCTCCTCTCAACCTCCGGGGACATGTCTTTACACTCCATACCTTGCTTCTTCCAGGTTCCCGAGGGAAGGTTGCTGGGTAGAAGTAGAGGAGTTTTTGGCTGGAGAGGGTTCTTGTCATTTGCCTGGGGCAGGACCAGTCAACGTCTCAATACATCATGACCAAGGTAGTGTTACGTTAGATATGTAACCGTTCGAATGGTGGACAAGTGAACGTCTCAATACATCATGACCAAGGTAGTGTTACGTTAGAGATGAAACAGTTCGAATGGTGGACAAGTGAACGTCTCAATACATCATGACCAAGGTCGTGTTACGCTAGATATGAAACAGTTCGAATGGTGGACAAGTGAACGTCTCAATACATCATGACCAAGGTCGTGTTACGTTAGAGATGTAACCGTTCGAATGGTGGACAAGTGAACGTCTCAATACATCATGACCAAGGTCGTGTTACGTTAGAGATGAAACAGTTCGAATGGTGGACAAGTGAACGTCTCAATACATCATGACCAAGGTCGTGTTACGCTAGATATGAAACAGTTCGAATGGTGGACAAGTGAACGTCTTAATACATCATGACCAAGGTCGTGTTACGTTAGAGATGAAACCGTTCGAATGGTGGACAAGTGAGAGTCGTAAGGTGTTCATGACCAAGGTAGTGTTACGTTAGAGATGAAACCGTTCGAATGGTGGACAAGTGAGAGTCGTAAGGCGTTCATGACCAAGGTCGTGTTACGTTAGAGATGAAACAGTTCGAATGGTGGACAAGTGAGAGTCGTGAAGCGTCATGACCAAGGTCGTGTTATGTTAGAGATGAAACCGTTCGAATGGTGGACAAGTGAGAGTCGTAAAGCGTCATGACCAAGGTCGTGTTACGTTAGAGATGAAACCGTTCGAATGGTGGACAAGTGAACGTCTCAATACATCATGACCAAGGTCGTGTTACGTTAGAGATGAAACAGTTCGAATGGTGGACAAGTGAGAGTCGTAAAGCGTCATGACCAAGGTCGTGTTATGTTAGAGATGAAACCGTTCGAATGGTGGACAAGTGAGAGTTGTAAAGCGTCATGACCAAGGTCGTGTTACGTTAGAGATGAAACCGTTCGAATGGTGGACAATTGAACGTCATAAAGCGTCATGACCAAGGTCATAAACAATAAAGGTTATAAACACATTGTAGATATATTCTTTAGATTGAAAAATTACACCTGTACATGGGAATTGAGACCGGTTCCTCTGGCTTAGTACGCCAATGATTTAAACCAGTGAGTTATTCAGGAGATGTCCCATACCCAGAATAATGCAGAAATCTTCACCTGCATATTAATTATCAATGTCCGTGTACAGGTGTCATTTTTCAATTTAAAGAATATGATATTTTGATGAGGCTATAACCAGTGGCGGCTCATGTATAGGCACTGCGTAACTGCAGCACCCTCTATTTACACTTGATATTATCGATAACCTTTAATATAATGAGTCACTTTTTCTTTAATTCTTTCTTTATTTTTGTAGTACAATATATATTCCTCAAGCTTAATGTCAGTACCTCAGTAGCCATCCCCCAGTTTATGAAAACGATACAAAAATATGTGTATGGAACCGTGCGCTTCACAGTGCCAGCGACGTGGCGTTTGACTATTGTGCGCATGCGCACATAGGAGAGGGGTGGGGAGGCAGGCGGGACTGCCGGGTAGAGAGAACACTGTTGCTCTCGCAGTGCCGGCTCTGGCGTGATGGTGGAAGGAAGTGTTTTTTTACTCAGTGTGTGTTGTGCTTAGAGACCGTGTACCATATCCTTGAATGTGATAAAGTGTAGAAGCGTGTAGAGTTAGATTATTCTTCTGCTTCTAGCTATTCTATTAGATTAGGTTTTTTTTAGTTTTTTTTATTTAACAGAAAACTTTAACCATGGCCTTTCATCTCCAAGAAATAAGTTCTGTGGCTGTAGCTAAGGAAGTGTGTGACTATATATGTGTTGATATAATGGACAAATATTCTTCCACTCAACACTTAGTAGCTGCTAAATTGTTCAACAAGAATTGCTTCACTAGATTTAAGATTGAACATCCCACAAAAGAGATAGTACTGACCACTGAAGCTTATCCCATGATTGACAAAGAAAAGCTTGAAACTGAACTAAAAGTATCCTATTGTAGGACTGATATTCATGAATATTGCAAATTAATTGAGCAGCTGAAATTTATATTGGAAAATAATCTAGATGAACTTTTTAGGGAAATTACGAAACTGATCAAAATCCTCTTGACAATTCCCATGACTACATCAGAGGCAGAGCGCTGCTTTTCAACATTGAAAAGAATAACACATTTTTTTAAGAAGCACTATGAATTCGGAAAGACTAAATGCGCTTGCAGTACTTTCAATGGAGAAAAATTTCCTCAATTGTCATCCAGAGATCAAGGAGAAAATTATTGAATTTTTTGCGCACATTAAGACAAGAAGAATGGATTTCATTTTTAAATGAATAGATCATGCTTGAACTGTAACAATTTAAGTTAAAGTAAGTAAAAAATATTGTTTTTTGTTAAGATTTTATCAAGTTCCTGAATAAATTTTCTTTTTATACATGTTTTTTTCCTTTTACACAATTTTAAAACAAAGGCTAAAATTTTCTGGAGTAGCACCCCCACTAATTTTAGCTACGAGCCGCCACTGGCTATAACCGTAATTAACAAATATATTAGCTTGGATATCTAATTCAACATTGTAACTACCTTCTCTAAGATCAATCATTTGTTTTTATGCCTAACGAAGGGAAATATTCAAATTAGCTTACACAGCACAATTCAGAGAGCTTCAACTGAACTTAAACTAATGGCTATAGAGGCCTACCCAAGAGGTATGTGAAAAAATTGTTTGGAAGATAAAATCACCGAATTTGAAAGTTCTCGGATGTAAGAACTCGTAATGCCGGCCAAGAAACGATATAGAAATTGGTTCTCGTGTATTGTTCACATTTAACTTTTCCGAAGAAATGAATTAGAGGGTACTTTACATATGCAGAAATCACAATTTTGATCATATATCCGTTACTCTTTTAGATAAAGACTATATAAAAAATCAAAAACACTTTTATTTGAAATATATAGTTTTTAAATCAATATTCTCCGAACTATAAGCAAATATATTTTTAAAATGTAAGTCTTGTAGACTTTTATGAAAAGTTGACTGTCATGATCTTTGGTGAACAGTGATGTTACTAGTATATTAATGTGTATCTGTAACGGTGTATATTATTTAATTTATCCTCTGTTTGTTTATGGGATATAAAATCATCGTGACATTTTTATTTTTTTATTTTATGCAATTTCATTTAATTTTATGGAACTGCCCTATATCCAGATACTTTAATAGTTATTATCTAAGAGCTTTAGGAACTATAAATATAAATGATAAATTAATTTAAATATTGATGAAGTCAAACCTATAACAAATTATTGTTTAGTTCATCTAAGAACATAATAACATATACACATGAGAGGTATATTTAAGAGTCAGTGAGACATACACGCGACACTTAGGTAAGTAAACCAGATCATGGCTACAATACTGTCAAAATTCCTTAATAAAGTGTAGTCAAAATAATTTTGTAATTGATAAAACTTTGTTAGTAATTTAGTTCCTTTTTGTTCCCAGCTTAGTATTAATAATATTCTACTGTAAAATAGAAATCTCAATATTAGAATATAAGATTTTGTTTTTCACTCGTATACAATATTATTATAATACAAGCTAAACATTAAAAAAAAGTCTCAAAAACATCCATGACATGAAATGCACACGTTATTACAATTTCATAAAATACGAAGCTATTTTGTATTCCGTATCCTTCGCCAACAAAAGTAATACCAGTTTTCGGTATTTGAATGACGTCGTAGGAGCGTGCCACAAGTTAGGAACTCGGTCGTACGACTCAATGTTAGCAGCTAATCTTTGAAATTCAATATCAGCAGGAACACCATTTGTACACGACATGTCCTCTCTGCTCTCTCTCTTGAATCAATAAGCAGAACGGGGGAAGAGCGGGTAGGAGGATGGCAGTCAACTTGTACAACTACAATTCCAGTAGTCCTTCTTCCTTTATGACCTTTCCACTCACACTCAGTGGATATAGAGCTTCAAACTGTGATTTCTTCTTCCATTCTCTCTCTCTTTCTTCCTTCTTCCACCTCACCCCCCATCACATAAGTCTTTTATTTTATATTTCCCCTTCCGTCTCACCCTTTTTCTTCTTGTCACTTTCAGGTGCTGCCATGAGCCGAAGACAGATGCCAGTCCACGCCATCTTGAATTAACACTTCTTTTTTTTTCAAGTAGTTTCCTTTCTCTTACGTAAAAATATCTGTCCCTTGTTACCATCCTTTTTCTTTTAATCTCGCCTTCAATCTCCCGCGTTAAGCACGTTAAAAGATATCTATTTTCTACCAGCGTACGTTTAATTCACAGAGAAGACTTTATTTAAATGAAAGGTTGTTAGTTACATTAGAGAGAATTTAAAACATAATTAAACACTTTGGTTAGTTATATCTATTAGATGCGTGTTTTAGAATAGAGGAGGTTTGAACCTCGGGTGTACTGATAGTGGTTTTCCCCTTTCCCTACACGAAAATGCAGATACATTCCCTCAAAGATATAAACTTCCTCATCCATAAAACCATTAGTGTAATTAGTACATAAACGTATAACCTGAACGGATAGTAAGACGTGGTGTTGAAAAAAAGTTCAAACAAATTTTAGTAGATAAAATAATATGTTAAATAAAATGAAATAATAATAATAATAATAATAATGGCCTATATTTATATGGTGAAGTTAAGGCGGTAGCTCTCTTCCCCCTAACCAAGAGCAAATGCAACATAAAGGGTGTAACCACAAAACTCTAGTAAATGTTTATTAATTATTATTAATTTAATTTAGTTATTTTACTATTTGACTAGCTATCATTAAATACTATGAATATTAGTTTTATTTTAGTTAAAACAATTTAGTAAATGATTTTTTATTCAATTTCTTTTTCTATTTCCTGTACATTTTTCCTTTTGAGGGTTACGTCCTTTGGCCTTTACATCATCGAATAGAATAGTTCATTTATTTGAAAATAAACACATTTTAATAGAGGAAAATTCAAATAAGTAGTAAACCACACGCTCATTCATACACTCATTTAAGGATCATGTATGAATGAGAAACAATAAAATACCCATCCATATTAAGGATTAATGCATGCTTAGCCCCCCAGCTGAGGTTTCCTCTGGAAAAACTTGCCGGTTAATCGGGATTGTCGTTGAAAGCTATGCTATTGTTATCGGCAGACAACTCCTATTCCCCGGCTCACCGACAAATGAATTGTATGATCTTGTGACAACGGTTCATAACCGTATTAAAGTTTCATGGAATCTATGGTGATTAATGTTGGAATTAAATATTAATCTTTCATCACATAAGCCTCATTTTAGTGTTTAGCTACGTATTCATTTGTGTGCATTGTTTTGGTTTTATTAAAAACTAACTTTAAAAAAAAAAATACAATCCCAAGTCCAGTTTTGTAAAAGGAAGAAAAGGGGGGGGAGTGGGTTGTGTTTAAGCATTTGGCGAGCCTCGTCTAATAACACGCCCGACAAGTCGCACCTAGTCTTACTCGCAGGGACGTTATGATTATTTTATTTGGGCTAAATATTTGCAATTTTGACGCCTCTTTTTTTTTTTATCGTATGGCACATATGACCGGGACGGATTTTTACTTCCAGGTTCATTCACCTTATGTGTAGACTATATTAGCCGCTCTGCTGGCACAGAACGTTGCCCAGGGTACATCGTAGGAGGTTGTGTACACGTTGTACCCACAATGAGAGGATGTGATGGAACTGTTCTCAAATAATCGTCCATTCTAGCTTTTACTTTCTCATATGGAGAAATTATTGTGATCATGAAAATTGTATTCCTTGATATTATGATGGATTGACGTTTTATGTTTCCCCGAACACAAAAAGTGGCCCCTCAATTCTATCTGTCTTTACCCGGGACTACATCCGAAACAACGTCTTTATGGATTTTGTTCATACTTAATATTTTGATGTTATATGATCATATGTCGGGGCGGTTATGATTTTGAGCTACAACACTCATAAACTAATAAATGTTGATTGGAAGGAACAAAGTACAAGAATAATTTACAAGTTTAACATATCATTTTATTAATATTTAAACAAGTCGAAAGGAAGTACTTAGGACTAAAGGAAGAAATATTCAAACTGTCCATTGTTCAAACATGAGAATATAAACTGTTACAATAAAATGAATAGCTCTACAAGGGAGCATCAGGTGTGAAGCACCCAGGTACACCCTATAACCCACACATATAAGTCATCAGTGTATATAAGAAAGCTTGTAACTCGTTAAAGCAGGACAATTATTAATTCATCAAAATAGAAAGAAAGGCAGCAACTCTAAAGCAATATAAATTACTGTCGGTAATCAAATCTAATTACAAATTTATCATACATACCTCTAATCCAGCTTGCTGACTGTGAGGCTTCCAACCACAACACATAATTTCAAATATAAAGAACCAAGCCACACACATTTAGTGTTAGTTTAATGAGCTACAAGGACGGTAATTAACATGAGCTAACTAGCTTAAGTTAACTCCATAGAGAATTAGAAACTACAACGTTAAGAGTTCCCAGAAGAGAAATTATTATTTTATAGCTAGTAAAAGGCGAACCACCAGAAATCTAGGCGTCGGCCGGTAAGTTACTAATTAGTACTGCCTGAGCAATCAATAGTATATTTATTCTGCTACCCTGGGAAGGTGACAATAATACTAGGCAAAATAGTGAGCATTTTTGATTAACACTAAAGGTGCCATAAGTGGGTCGTACACAACAGAAAAAAAAAACCGCGGGCCACTACTATGGACAAGTAGAGCTTCCACAGGTTGAGTACTGCATTCCAGTACACAGTTGGACACATCAGAGACAAGTGTCAGTAACAAACCCAATTATATCGTGAAATAAAGCAATAGATAACCTGGTATCCTTCATTATTTAATTATATTCCTTAAACTAGCCGCAGCATGATCATATAGTCTAAGAACCTAATCTTGACCTTAATATTTTGACTAAGCCTAATACACATAGAAAAATAGAGCATAAAGACCACTATTATAAACTATGCCTTATGGGCATAGGGAGATAAGTCAGTAGTACTGACATACAAAAACTATGTCATATGGACATAGAGCCTAAACTCTATGATATATTACATTATCCGTCAATACTTATAGTATCTGCCGTAGCTTCCTCTGCGGTGAGAAGGTGACACAGAAACCTCAACCATCGCGATATTCAGTACGTAGTTTTAGCAGATGCTTTGTGAATATGTTCTAGCAGTTCCTCCGACGAGTGGTTACAATAGAATAAATATTACGTGAATCGAGGACAGATTGTTATATACAAGCAGGACTGATACCATTTGGCAAGGTCACCTCCAAGTACGAAGGGGTATGGTAATCTTATAACATCACACCACCTGACCACTAGCGCTCGCCAACGGCTGTTGAGAACACCATAAAGGAAGTCTCTCTTATTTGCTCTTCGCCTGGTCCAAGTATTAGATGTTTGTGTGTTGGTCTTAACGCTCGTTCCTCGCTCGCTGGGGCATTTTTGATGAGGATTGGGCGTCTCCCGCTTGTGATGTCACAGTGGGTTTATTTCTTTCACGCATTATTAGAACTTATTAGATCTGGTAGTAATAGTTTTAAACCTATTCTAGGGCTTAATTGAGTGTGTGTTAAAATGTATTTAACACGTTGCATAACCTAACCAAGTTACATAACCTAACCATAAAATTAAGGGTAGTCGATTTTTGGAAATTTGAATATTTTCAAAAATTGTTGTAATTATGTTGTTTAAAATGAGTATTTGAGGGTGTTAGACATGAGACATAAACACGCATGCTCGATTTTCAAAGATTTTTTTAAAAAGGAATTTTACTTGTGGTTTTTAAAAATTTTTAATTAAAAAAAAAAGTGACTGTAGTGAGTTTGTTCAAAGTTTATATCTGAAGAGTGTTTCATATGATTATCAAAATAAACTTAGTTTTTATGAGTAAAACTTATTAAAAGGTAGTTTACTAATAGTGAAAACATTTTCAAAACCAGTTAACTAAAATAGATGGTATGAGAGAGTAAGTACGAGTTTTTCATCACCTTTATTTATCTAGCAAATACATTTATAATTTATCATATTTACTTGTTCATATTAGTTTTGATTCTATACTAAACACGGCCGAGACACTTAAAGGATCTTCAGATATACTTGACCGCAAATACACCTCTATGCATTTTTAGTACAGCTAAAGAAATCTTCGGTAAATGATTGTAGATGCCTCCTTAATCCACATCCCATTAGTGCAAACGTGAAGGATAGCTTGGACTGATAAAAATATATACCGTGCACAGAAAATGATTACTAAAACCAGTTTTGTATTAACATGTGAAACAAAATTAACTCGATGAGGGGGGAATGTGTTACCAACTAAAAAAAGCAGACTAAAGTCAACTCAATTCCCAGCGTCACGCAAGAAATGTATTAAAAGTATCAAATGTTATTAAATTATATAATCATTTATTTAAAATATAGTCTTTACATATACCAATAAATCCCCTAATTATGGTGCCTATAAATCAATACAATCAAAATCAAAGTGAAAGCTAAATTGCATGAAATAATTGAGAGATAATCTATAGTATAATTTTGGTAGGAAGAACAGTAGAAATTAGTTACTAAAGTTATTAAAACAATTTTAATATATTCTTACATTAAGTCATGTTATCTTCAATTGTCAATTTTGATACATATTATCAATACCTATAAAATAACACAAATAATATACTAAAGTGTTATCAATGTTGGTCGCAAATAAATATGCATGTATTTTCTAAACTGTTCTTCCAACTAAAATCGGGCTATAGCTAACAGATACATTTATAATGGTTTTAACTTTTATTAAACTGTCAATGTAAATTACATTATCTTATGCTCGTGTGCGTTGTCGGTTTTAAAAATCTTATCTCCAAGAATTTTATATTGAAAGTCAATTTTAAATTAAATCCTCACTGTGATAACGCGCCAATTTAATTGGTTTATTTCTAGCTTTTATTCTTTATAGATTCGCAACACTTCCTGAGTTACTGTTCCTTTGAGATGAGTAATAGTATTATAGTTACTGTTCCTTTGAGATGAGTAATACTATTTGAGTTACTGTTCCTTTGAGATGAGTAATACTATTTGAGTTACTGTTAGAGATGAGTAATATTAATTGAGTTACTGTTACCTATAGATAAGCCGTAGTACTATTCGCGTTACTGTCCCTTGTACAGGGTGGTTATAAAAGAACTCCGGAGTTTTGAAAATTCATAATAAATACATCAAGTGCGGTAGAATCATTGGGTTTCTTCGTTCGTATTCAGTAAATTACCAAGTTTTTCACTGGGATTTGAAATGTATTCGTCAAAGATTAATACAACTACTTCAGTCATCGTGGCCTTGGAGCGTCAAACAATCGATTTCCAGACAGGTGGATTGGAATGTGAGGCCCCGTCACGTGGTCACCACGAAGCTCAAACCTTACCCACCCCCAATGTTTTGTGTGTATGGGGGGGGGGNATGCCGAGAACATTGTGTACGCTGAAAAGACACGTGACATCAACCATCTACGGTAGAGGATTGTCGCAGCGATAGCAAACATTCCATCCGACATGTTGGCGAGGACGTGGGAATAAGTAGATTATCGTCTGGAAGTGTACAGTTCCATGAATGGGGCACATATCGAAGTGTAATAGTCACACAAAAAACTTAAAGATATGACCTTTCATTTTAGATATGTTCATTTAAGTGATATTTTGTATTTTTCATTATTAAAATTTGCTTTGAAACCCAGGATATCTCTTATAAACAACCTGTATATGAGTAGTTTTAGTCAAGTTATTGTTCCTGAGAGATGAATAGCACTATTTGAGTTACTGTTCCTTAAAAATATTGTAAACACTATTTGATTTATTGTCCCTTATAAATAGTTAAAACTATTCGAGTTACAGTTCCTTAACGACTTTGCCTACTTTGATATTTCAAAGATATTTTGCGAAGCGGGCTGCATCTTAACTTTACGCACCTAAGCAGTCTAAGCACTATCACACTTAGATGCTAATGTAAAAAATAGAAAAAGAGGAAAGAAAATGAGAAGTTCACCCTGAGAGGGCTCTGGTCTATGTACTGATAACCCTTCCCCTCTTCCTCCGACGAGTTTACATAGTCACTTTAATATTTGTGCCTTGAAAACATTGACGTGCTTTTTAATTTTACCTTTTTCTTGTTTCCTACTCTAGATAGACATGTTTCCACGAACTTTTTTAATCTACAGTCTGGCAGGAAGACTTTTACATGACATTTTCATGACCAAGCCAAATATCCACGGTTGTAGAGGATTTATGTAAAAAAAAAGTTTACAAAAGTAATAATTTTGTGAAACTGTAAGAACTTTTTTAGATTTATTTAAGAATGTGTGGTTTTTGTGTCAACGTTACATCTTTAAAACTAACTGAATAAAACGTAAATTCACTAATACGGGGAATCCTATCTTGACCGTCCGTGACGTCACAAGTAGGTAACGTCCTTAAAAATGAATATATTTGAATGCTTTGCTACTGAGTCACGATATTGTTCTTCCTTGCAAGCGAGCATTCTTATCGAGACTTAACACACTTTAACACTTTCCTCCAAGGACACTCAATCTCATGATACTAATTTCACGCTCCTGTGATCACACTTGTGTAATGAATGAAAACTCAGGTGGAAGACAGGATCCCAACTGGTGTCTCAAAATGAATCAACTCTAAAATACGGATTCCTTCCCTACGTTAACTAAATAACCCTAGTTATTTAAATATGATTAATGTGAACTAAGATAATGGCTCATAGAAAATCTTGTCCGATCAATAGAATACAATTTATAAACATACCTGTTTCCTTGATATGATTCTACGACTGTGTATATAAAAACACTTTACTAGTAAAGTTGAAGAAAAAAGGTAAGTGAATAAAATGGAATAACCCTATCTTATTACAAGATGGCTTTGACTAGAAAATAAAGATGGTATATTTGTAAAATAAATATTTAATGATGAATTACATAATAGCCAGGTACAATAATTTATCTTAGTCGGGTGGTAAGCCTATAATTAAATAAATTATAATTAATCACACATGTAAATTACCTGTAGAGTAAGATTAATGTTTTAATTTTGTTTTCACCCATTTATGGCAAATAGCTACTGTAAGATTTATTTAATGTATTATTAAAATAAATTTGATTATCTATACAAATTGTATGGATACAATTAATTTGTGTGTATATATATATACACACAAATATATATATATATAAATATATAAACATATAGGGTAGTAAGACGTGGTGCAAAGTATATATATATTATATATATATATATATATACTTTGCACCACGTATTACTACCCATTCGGGCTATACGCCTTTGCACTAATTACACTAATGTGTTAGGGATTAGGTAGGTTGAGTTTAGAGGAAGTGTACCTGCACTTGCATGGAGGAGGAATGGAAAACCAATTTTGGAAAATAAACCCACAGTAGGCCAGTACATCCAGCCGGGAGTCGAGCCATGACCTCTCCATCACCAACAAACCAGACTATATAGATAGGTTGGTCGAGAGGACACATTTAGTAATCACAAGAAGAACCCACTTCAGTGAATGCATGGTCTAACGCACTACTCTCGTGTTGGACTACACTGCCGAAAACGGGGAAATCGGGGTTCGATCCCGGTTGGATGTTTTGAGG
>CABFVZ010002175.1:55095-71138 GCA_902151445.1 Timema monikensis
CCCCCCCAAATGGTCTTTCACTCTCCCTCCACGTAATTTCTGGTACACTTTTAGTACACTTTACCATTCCATTCCATTGAACCATATTAATACCTTACACATTAGTGTAATTAGCACATGGACGTACAACCATAACGGGAAGTAAGATGCAGTGTTAAAAATGTAAGAGTTAAAATATTCTATAACTGAATAATTTGATGACATTGTCTGATATCAGGAATGATAGCTTGCGATGTTAATTGATCGCTAATATGTAGCTGACGATTACCACACGTCCATCACAGACTCCGTAGTATGAGTGAAGAATGACAATATGTATGGGACAAATCCTGGATAGCTCAATGGGAAAGTATTGGCACGCTAGGCTAAAGGTCGTGGCTTCAATTCCCGTGTCCAGGTGTCATTTTTCAACGGATTAAAATTATATACTGAAAATTGAAAAATGACACTGGAATATAACCTGGAAGATTTGGATTAGTACGCTACTGCTCTAACTACTGAGCTATCCAAGAATCGTCCCGTGCCCAATCAATTTTCAGAGAATGATATCTGGATGCGAGTAAATCCTCACTAAAACAAATATAATCATTTTGGATATTTGATTCTTAGTTAAAATTAATTGAGTTGCGGGCGACTCAATAGGGCCATTCCTGTAAAAACAATAATTTTCACCATTTATGTTGATAATCATTATAAAGAATATAGCAAAATGTTATTGATTTTGTCCGAAAAAAGTTTGTAATATCTAAAAAGCTCTTCATATTAAAAGTGTCCTGTAGCTAAGCAATGATATAATTAAAATGTACAGCTATATTACCGAGGTTTCCTCTCAATAAAGCATCTCCTCTATTTCTCCCTACACATGCATAAAATAACAAGAAAGCCTAATTAAATATTCCACGTATCTGGGTCAATGGTACTCGTGTCTTTGGTAAACTTAACGCCGAAACGCAGTCCAGATAGCACCCACCCAGGCTTCCTGAAATATGTATCCGTTATTGCTGCCATCCTCTACGAAATGGTTTCTACGTTTAGTCGATTACACGTCTAGCAGTGTGTGTTGCCATTGAAGTAATTTCCTCCACGCCAGATATCACGTGATTGCAGCTGTTATTGTGTTATTGCTTTTGTGTTCCCGCTATAATTAGTTCTTAACGCAAAGTTGCCTGAGTAGAGCAACAAGGAACTAAGGACAAACGTAAACATATCAATCAAGTGTGCATTACTATTATAATTACATAAAAAATAATTATTTTGCTATATGCTTCGGTGGCCACGTGGTTCAAGGCGTCACGTTTGTGTAAAACTAACTGCTGACAACAGGGAGATCAAGGATCGATTCCCGGTTGGGTGTACTAAGAGCAGCTTTTCCAAAATGGTGTTCCACTTTCCCTCCACGAAAATTCTGGCACACTTTATCTAAACTAAACTTACCTCACACCTAACTCTTTAGCGTAATTAGTATATGTGCGTATAGCCTGAATAGATTGTAAGACACGGTGTTTAAAAAAAGTAAAAAAGGACGAGCAACATTAAAAATAATAATTATTAAATGAAACAATTACATCTTTACATTCTATTTTCCAACTTTTGAAATACTACATCCAGAATTAAAAAATATTATGGTGTATTTATATGCATGGTTTGTATTTTATTCTTATTGACACTGTCCATACCATGTTTACTTCTTTTAATGCCAACTTGTTTGTATTTTAATCTTATTTACCATTTTCATCCAGTATTTATTTTTAAATTAAAACTATTTCTTTGTATTTTATTATTACTTACTCTGTGTTTCAAGTCTTTAATTTTTTGAATCAAAAATGTTTTTGGTATTTTATTTTTACCAACCCTAAGTATCAAATATTTCGTTTTTAAATTAAAAAAGTGTTTTATATCATATACTTACTGACCTTGTCTATGAAGTATTCATTTTTTTTTTTAAATTAAAACTGTTTGCTTTTACAAATCAAAATCCTTAAGGCAAGCTATACATTAAAAGTTTAAATTTTCATTTTACTTTGGATGGAAAAACATAAAATAAACACGTACTCACGAATACCTGTACATCCATGTAAATTTCAAAAGCATAGGCCCTACCATTGGTGTGTAAACGCCATATTGTTTTCTCGCTCGTTCGTTCCTCGGTTTCCGTCTGTAATTAGTGTTTTGGCTCGGCGTTTATGTGTCAGGCATACATCTTCTTGTTCCATCGCAACGGAACGCTCATTAAAACAGACTATCAACACTTATATAGCTCTAAGCGAACATGAACTGCGAGTTTCTTTATTGTTTAGTAACTTAATACAACTATGATTATTTCTTTATCAGTGGGCTAAAATACTTAGTTGAAGACCTAATTAGCTTTTTTTTTCAGTTTCTGTGACCTAATGTTCTAAGACGTCACTATCGTGTTTGACTGGCCCACCGATGATGGGGAAATCGGGGTTGAAATCCCTGCCGTGTCCACTGAGTGTGGTTTTTCCTAATTTGTTTCCCAATCTCCTTCCAAGCGCTGATAAAAAAATAAACAATAACTTTTTTATTTGAGGTTTTTAAAGTTTACTTTATGAACCGACTGATCATATCAGCACACGACTTATAAAATAGCTTAAATCTAGAACAGAAACAACACCCCGTCCGCGGCCATTGATTCATAACTGTTGAAGGGGAAAACAATATTTCACTAATGGTAGATTTTTTTCCATGCCGAGAATTGAACCAGGGATTCTTAGCTCAGCAGAAAGACCCACTACCTATTGAGCTAAAATATCAAATTAGATTAACTATTTAAATATAGTGTAAAACAATTTAATCTACAGTAAGTGAGTTTAAGATAAGAGCTTTAGTTGTTTTTTCACCACGTATTACTTAGCCATCAGAGATATTAAAATTTAATAACACCACTGAGGAAGGGATTATAAAATGTATAAATGAAGGTAAATATAGTCGAATTTACTCGACAAAAGCGTGAGGAACCATTTAGTTAGTTACACTTTTAGTACACTTGGCTGGGACTCAAACCCTGACCTTTTCGTCAATGTTAAAACAGATTAAACAAACTCGACGTTTAAGCCAACTGTTTACCAGTGTGGGGTTTAAGTAAGTTTTACCGTATTTGGCTTTTAAACCGCATAAAGTAATGTTTTTACAATCACTTATGTTTATATCATGATCTTCCTTCACCTCTGACAAGACATCTTGTGAATGTGGGGAAAGCCAGGCCTCCACCGTGGTTCGAATCCCACGTTAAATTGTAGGTCCTTCATTTCATCTCACAATCACCCTACCATTACACATTAGCGTAAGTGCGTATAACCCGAACGGGTAGTAAGACGCGGTGATAATAATAATAATAATAATAATAATATCATGATTCTGTATTCAAGTATATTTTTTTTTAATCTTACAAAATATTAATGTACATTTAATGAAATTAATTTCACAAAATTCCCATTGATAGAATCAAGGATGTAAAGTTCCTCTACGACACCTCAAGGAAGAGATTATAAGTAGTCCGAGTGTAATGCCCTAGTTCCTCCAATTTTATGGGGTAAGGGAGGTCGAGTAAACCCCCTACGTTGCAAGTATATGGAAACATAAGGAACTTCACACAGCAAATTACAAAATTAAATAAGAACAAAATTTGTTAACGCATGAATGGTTAGGTTAAGTTAGGTTGAATGAGAACCATAATAATTATATACATAAATTATGGAAGGTTTGAAAGTTTGTATCATAGTAATCATTTTTAACATTATATTTGAATTGGTATCCGACACCTTAGCTTAGTCAGACCATCTTAATTTTGTGTTATTCTGTGTTCTGAGGTATGACGCATCGATTTGACAATTTTAATTTTGTGTTTTACTGCGGTCTGAGGTACGACGCATAGCTCATACCATCTTAATTTTGTGTTATTCTGTGTTCTGAGGTATGACGCATCGATTTGACTATTTTAATTTTGTGTTTTACCGCGGTCTGAGGTACGAAAAATAGCTCACACCTTCTTAATTTGGTGTTTTACTGTGGTCTGTCTACTGAGCTATGGGTTCACGATTAGATTCCCGGCATGGCCGAAAGTTTATCGTTGGTGAAATGTGGGTTTACTCTTTAACATTGATAAATTAACGGATGGGAACTGAATGTTGTGCTTGTCTTGAGTTAGATTATGGGTCATATGAAGCTACGACAAGCCTAGCCAGCTTGTAGTAAAAAATATAGGATTTTAATAAAAAAAAACTAGCCGTTCAAGCTATACGCTAATATACAAAGTTGATTTGAATTTTAAAAATGGATTCAATATGATAAGAGGAGAATTTCTTTTATGTAACTCTCTAGTAAATACTTAAGTTAAGTTCGCTTGAAAAGCATGTGATTATTCGATGAAAGGCATACATGTAATTAGGCATTATATGAAAATAGAAATGTTAAATAAAGATGATATTTGAATGAGTTATTCTTTCTTATTTGAGCTGTATTCACTTTTTCCTTGTTTATCATTTGGATGCTAAGTTACTATCAATGAACGAGAACGGACTGATTTCGATTCTACTAGTAAATATGCATCATCTTCAGATTCGATCTTAAAAATGAAAAAAAGAAACCAAAATGCAAACTGTTTAGGACATTTAATTAATGTTATTTAAAATAAACAAGATATTTATATAAAAATTGGCTACAGAACAACCTCACTATAACTATCCTATTAAAAATTCTAAAATTAAAAAAATGGTCCATATTCCACTTTAGAATTGACTGTGCTCTTGCTTTCACAATCTCAAGGGACAGTTTTCCCCCTATGCCCGTTGTTAGCTCCCTGCCAGCCATGTGGGTGAGTTGAGAGGATTTTCTTCTATCGGAAACTACCAAGAGAAGTTGCTCAAAGTACCATCAGCACTTGTGTCGGAACTACCATCACACAGATGGCGGAATAAAGTCTCGGTTAGAAGTCCCTATCCCTGATCATGCCAAGTTTGACGACTGAGAACACTCCCCCTCACCCCCCTCCATCCACAAAGTTCGTGGGTTTTCAACAAAGAAAACAAGTTCATAAAATGAGAGTTTCCTTGTGAAAATTATGAGGGTCAAATGAACTAATGGAGTGTAGCGTATATATACTCAGTCATAATATATTAATTAATAATCTACGTATTCATTGGATCTTTATTTTATGTTGGTTCTACAAACAACCTGATAACATGTAATATTTTCCAACTTAACTGAATTTCGGATCAAAGGTAAAATATTTAATACTCTCAGCAGCACATGCAATAGTCCAACTAAAAGGACATTAGTTGGAGGCTTCACAAATGTTCCATTTGACTAACTTTATAATTCCTCATGAAAGCAGACACAAACTCAGTTTGATTTTTTTTAATGTAACTTACACTTTAGTGTTTTATAAACTCAGGTTGTGGAATAAATTCAGGAATTTAGAATGGAATACATTATTTCAATGGTTAAATAAGTAGCTAATGTTTTAAAAAATAATTAGTATATTTATTATTATTATTATTATTATTATTTAGGTGGAAGGAGAGTGAGAAACATTTATGAATATTCATATTCAGTACAAACGACCGGGATCCAAACCCCAAAGCTCATCGTCACCTGTAGTTCATGCTAACACGAGAGCTACACATTAGACGATGTGATCACCGATGCGGTTTTCTACTTTAATACAAGACAGAAAAATCTTGTGTTACTAAAACTAATTAGTTTTTTTTTTAACACCATCTCTTACTACCCGTTCAAGTTATACACCTATGTATTAATTACACTAAACTAATGGGTTAAGGATTAGGAAGGTTTAATTTAAAGGTAATGCATCCGAGTTTGCGTGGAGGAAGAATGGAAAACCATTGAGGAAAAACCCTCAATGCACCCGAACTCCCCGTCTTCGGCAGTCTAGTCCAACATGATAGTAGTGCGTTAGACCACGTGGCCCCCGTAGCGGTTATTAGTATACTTAATTTCGTGACTGTTTACTAAATGTAAAATATTACTACATTCCAATAAATATATATATTAACAACTCATGACTAGCACCAGGGGGAACGTGGACAAAGGCATCAAAATTATCTTATCTGGTTGAAGGAGACGGGCAAATCGGGGCTGGAATCCCGGTCGAGTGTTTTTTCGGGGGTTTTCCTTCACGAATTAATTCCCAGTATTACGCCACGCAAACTGATATACACTATCTAAGGATACTACCTTCCTCACACCTACCTATTAGCGTACATCAATGCAGATAATCAGCACATTACTACTTACAAACTTACTTAATACCAGAACATATATACATCCAGTCCCATCGGTTATCAATTCATATTTTTTAATTTCAGAAATGACCAAATTTTTCGAACGTTCCGGGAATAAAACCAGGGACCCTCGGCTCAATAGACAGGCTAACAACCAACTGAGCTAGGAAATGAGGTGGTGTAGAATTTAAATACATATTAAGGGGAAGTACTGTACTTAGTAATTTAATGCACGAGCGCTTCACACATTTCGTAATATCACGGAGACGATGTGGCAAGATCCGCCTTAAATAGTATAAAGAAACTCGTAAAGTGTTTTTTCCTCCCTTTAATAAATAAGAGGAAATGCTCATAAAGATAACGATCATTATTTATGAACAACAGGAAAGGTAAACTTATAAATAAAATAATTCGTCTACCAAACTAATTATAATTTCGTGAAGACCGCTCTGTCCGCATTAATGGAGGATTCATGATAGCGTACATAATATTTACTTAGTTTTACTGTCTTGCTTGCGTCTCTTCACGATGTTGAAGAAAGAAATTCTATTTTAATAACATTATTATTATTTTTTTCCCAACATGGTATATTGTGGGAGAACATTGTTTTGTGCGTAATTTTCTTTCGCCTCACGTGTCGACGTGGGACGAAAAATACAAGAGAAGAGAAATTCGTGTTTTTTTATTTTCAGTTGAAAAATAACAAACTTACATTATTTATAAAAAAAATGGAGCTGAGAAAAGATTGAATAAAGAGAGAATTGTAATAACTTTATATTTCGAAGGAATGTAAGTTTAATCATATTATCCAGAAGTTTTATTAATGTTTATGATATTTTTTCATATAAAAGCCCATGCTGTTTAAATTAAATAATTTAAACGTTAATATTTATATTTTTTAAACATACAACCCGTTCTTATCGAGGTTAAAGACGCTAGACAATTAAAATAATTAAAATCTTTATAACCTAAGTTTATTTTGGGGTAGTAGAAAAGTTTAATGACAACTGTAGACAAAGCGGAAAAAATTATTTAGATGAAAATAAACTTTGTATTAAGTTTTTTTTTGCTATTCAAAATAATAAATTATTTGTAAACATCATTTGTAAGATTGATATTAATTATTTTTTCTTGCCAAAATTGATGGTGTCAGGGGAAAAACATGATAACCCTCCTATATTTAGATCGTGTGAATTCACTATTTTAACTTGCGTGTAATCATGAATTATAGCTATAAAATATTCGTCAATATTAGCTATCCTAAAGATATTGCCTGACTTTAAAAACCGCATGTAGTTCAAGAGGTAAGTTACCAAAAACCACTGCTAACACAGTTTTTCATAAAAGAAGAATTATCTTGTTTTGCACCGACCCCCTAAATTAGTGGAATAAAATAACTTTATTTTTATTTAACTTTTAAATATTTTTTTAAACTAAAACGCGCATTACTATACCTTGGTTTTGGTTGGAAGAACAGTTTAGAAAATTCAAACATATTTCTTTGCGGCTAGCATTGATAAGATTTTAATATTTTATTTGTGTTATTTTATTAGGTATTGATAATATTAGGGTGGTTTTTCCAAAATGGTTTTACTTTCTCCCTCTGCGCAAATTCAGGCACACTTCCTCTAAATTCAACCTTCTTCATTCCCAACTAATTAACTTAATTAGTAGCTACATATGAATAGGAAGTAAGACACGATACTAATTTTTTTTAATAGCTTAGATATTTAATCCATCATAATATGCGCGTTCGTACAGTTGTCAATGTACTATACATTTGGCAGCATAAAGCCTTACTGAAAGATGGCTACTTTATCTGATAGCTCGTGATCTTAATGTATCACTCATTTGTAGCTAACGATTTCCACATGACCATTACAGACTCTGCCTTAAAATATGAGTGAAGAATTAACCAGGGAAGGGGAAAACCCCTGTATAGTTAGGTGTAATTTTTCAATTTAAAGAATAATATATTTATATGAGGCGATAACCGTATTTAACAACTGTAATACCGTGACTATTTAATCCATCCGTCAATTTAAAGGGCGTTGAAAAGGTAGAGTATTTGATCTTCCGGTGTTCTGTTACGAGTACAAATCCCGGACTACTTTGTAATCAATCAAGGACTCCTCAGCACCTGCAGTTTGGTGTAAACGGAGGTAAGCTCTCATTAAATTGGTAATAACCTGTCATTACATATCCAGAGCCAGTGACAACTAACCATTATCCGCTTGTTTGACGGAGGGAGGGTATTAATCATTTTCAATCAAGAATCAATTATGAGGCCTTCAATCCTACAGCGACATTGCTTGGTTCACCTCCTCTCTCTCCCCCTTTCCTTTTTCTATAAAACAACAATAACTATTCCTCGACTGTGTCTGTCCATCACTCATCAGTTCCCGGCACATGACAGCCCATTATAGGGGTGACATTGAATACCCGGCACGACCACATTTATTATCACTTTCTTCAAACAAAAGTCGGTCATAGAGATGGACAAAGCAAGATACTTTCAACGCGTCGAACCGATTTACATGTTTACGGGCTTAAGGTGCGAATAAAGTGGTAACTTGAGTTAAGGGCAATGTTTTTGCAGGGTTTTTTTTACACCGAAAAACCTTATTTGTCCAAAACAAATAAAATATTTATTCAGTAAAATATATAGTTTAATTTTCTTCTAATGGTGATATCAACAGTTGTTGCATATCTGTCATGAGCATAGCGGCATTTGATCAGAAACCTTTTAAATGAGGAGAAAAAATTATCATTAAATTGCAGGACAACGTTGACAAATATTCAACAACTGTTGATATCACCATGTGAAGAAAATTAAACTCTATATTTCTACTATAGATATATTTGATTTATTTTGAACAAAAATACGTTTTAATGTATAAATAATACTATACTTAGCACCCCATCTTACTACCCTTTCGGGTTATACGATTAAATACTAATTAATCTAATGTGCTAGGAATTGGCAGGGTTGAATATTGATGAAGTGGACCCGCAATTACGTGGAGAGAGAGAGGGGAAAACAATTGAGGGAAAACCACCCCTAGTTCACCCGAGTGAGAGTCGAACCATGATCTCCCCGTTCTCGGCAGTCTAGCTCAACACGAAGCTTGCGCGTTAGCTAACTTCGCCACCGAGGCGGGTCTTTTAATATATAAAAAATCTTGCAAAAATACTGCCCATAACTCGCGTTCCTTACACTCTTACCTTAACGGGATCGTCAACTAAGCAGTTTAAGGTGATAGCCTCGTCTGCTTTGGTTTTCAGGTGATGTGGAGATCAGGGTTAGAATCTAAGAAAGGCGTCCCGAGGGAGTTTTTTCTTTGCAATTTTCCACTCTAATTTCCAAGCAAATGTGAGGAACATCTCTTATAAAATGCTCCCTTATCCTTGTTATTTCAGTGTAATTAAAGTATTCATATAACCAGAACGGGTGGTAGGATGTGGTGTAATTAAAAAAGTATTAAATAAACACTATTCGAGATAAAATGATAACAAGTTTTCACATAGAGCACCCTTATTTATAAGGGCAAATAAGGATGAGTCTTTAATAGCGAATTTTTACATTAGACGTGTATGTAAAAAAAATTAAGAGAATTATTATTTTATTTTTATAATTTAATAATTTTATAAATAATCGAGAGCTGAAACAACCTTCTGTTTAGAAGTACCCATTAAAATACATCCAATTATTTTTGAAGTGGACTCCTTCTGGGTCAAAGGTTCTTACGTTCTCAAAAGTAGTTGGGTGCTTAGCAACGAACGTTGAGTTTGTCTAAAGAAATCTCTTTCAAGTACTGGATAAGGATTTCATTTAGCGCGTCAACTGAAAAAGGCTTCCAGAGGTACGGATTCTACCACAGTAAGGAGGTCAAAGAATGAAGGCAATAAGTGTCGCGGGTTCGATTCCCGGCATGGTAAAAAATCTATCATTGGTGAAATGTGGGTTTCTCCTTTTACAAAAGTTAATTACTGGCTGGGGGCTAGGTGTTGTGCCTGTCCTAGTCTTAAGTTTGTTTATAAGTTGTGTGCTGATGTCTTCAGTCGATTCAGAAAAACTCAAGGCCTTAGTCAGGGGAGGGTTAAGAGGTTCAAACTCCCCACCCCCTAATTAAATGAACAAAATATATATAACTTTATTTATGGTTCAAACAATTTCAAAATTAAGGCACCAGTACAAATTAGCGGGCCGTGTTGCCGTAAAAAGCACTTCAGAGATCTTCTGGAGATGTTTAATATTTATAAATTTTTCTACCCTTCAGCAGTTATGTTTTGTTGCCATACAAAAACCTTTCAGATAGCTTATAGAGTTATTTAATATTTAAAAAAAATTCTAGCCTCCAGCAATTGGAGGATGTACCCACCAACCCCCCCCTGAAATTATTGGCTGGCTGCGGCCTTGAAAGAGCTAGCTAAACCCTAGAACAGACCCAACATCCAGTCTTCCAGCCATTAGTTCATCATTTCACCATTGATTAATTGCTTTATATGCTGGGAATCGATCCCGGGGCATTTAGTTCAGTAGAAAGACATTCTCTCAACTGAGACAAGTTGTCGGACGTAAGCAACCAAGTTGTAACTATTGATCCCCTTCCACCGTGAGCTGCCGGTAAAGGAAGGAAGCCGTTAGCGGAGGAGCACATCTCGTCTGCAGGTGCGATTGAGTCCTATATCATAGGGAGCCACACTCTGACTTGATGGGGTAATGAGAGGAGGTGAAGGGGGAAGCTGGCGGTTTCGATCGATGGGGGAGGATCCTGTGCTGGCAAGCAGAGTTGGCCAGACCCCCCGCATTGCGGAGACAACGACAACGGCGCTAGGACCGCCCGGCTACACGATATCCCTCTACGTGTATGTGTGTGTGTGTGTGTGTGCGGTGGCCTTTTGTCCAACCACACACTGACGAGCCTACGTAACACTCGCTCAGGTATTCACAAAGGGAGAATGTTTGTGATGGTTTGGTTTTCAACACGTGGAACGCGTTGATTAAAACTTGTACTGTTGCTTCTAGTATTGAACGTCGTTAACAGGTTCCGTTTACAGCATAGAGGATGTGTCCGGTCTTAGACATGCCTCAACGGTAGCGAGTTGCAATTTTTTTTTTTCAAAGAAGGCCACCTCAAAAACGGCGTAAGCACTAGAATGACGAAACTTCGGGCATTATCTTGAAAAAGCAACTAAGATTTACGAGAGCGATCATTATTTTAGCAATTTATTCGTTGGACAAGCTGATAAATACGTCAGTGAAGTATGTCTGGTGTTCTGAGGAGGAGGAGGTTAGGTCTCAAAGCCCACCTGGATGAATTGAGGTTGGGATTTTCCTAAAAGAGTTCCCACTCTCCCTCCACGCTAATACATTCTACCATCCTCGTGTCTATCCAATTAGTTCAAATATGCAGAAAGCCCGGATGGGTAGTAAGACGCACAGCCCCAATAACCAACAGAAGGGTTACACATCCCCTTTGCTAAAATGGTTGGAGTGTTCGTTCATAAATCTAGAGGATCCTGGATCGATTGGTTGGTGTCAATGAGTATATACTACATCCCAACTTTGACAGGAAAAGACTTTTATAAAATACAAACATATTTATTTTAGGTCAAAATTGATAACATTTAATTATTTTTTTGCTTATTGTTATTCTTTTTAAATACTTATAATTTTACTACTCTTAAATTATTTATTATTTTTATTATCTCTCATTAATAATTATGGCCTAAGTTTTGTAATATTTCATCAGTATTCAGTATGTATCATTATTTAGCTATTATTATTTTATTTTGTTATTATATGTGCTTGTAAGGTACACGTGTCAGTGCTGGCCTGTTATAGGTCTTACGACTGTTGGCCAGCACTATAATAAATTAAATTGAAATAATAATAATTATTAATATTATTATTATTAACAGGCATTGTGTATATCTATAAAAAGAGACAGATGTAGATCTTTTTACCTGATGTAAAGGTAGGTCTAATAACTTTCAAACAAGGCCTTTTATACAAATTCGAATCTATTTATAACCGGATTCCCCCAGTTATCCGGTTGGTAAATATATCCTGACGCAAGGTCTTGGTGTGTTGCTTAAAGCGTACCCTAATGTTCAAGGCTCAAGTCATGTGCTCAATTAGTAAAATCTTCATTATCAGGTCATCAATCTTGCGATTGGTTGGCCGCCGCTCTCCACTTTTTCCAATTCTGGGCCATATATTGTAAATTTTTGTACCTTCTCCTGCCAACATCGTCCGCTACCTTACTCGTGTTGGTCCTACTCCAGTCTTTACCTTCCTCTATAATATCTACCGTCCACATCTCCTACTCTAATTACCTTCGTCAAACTATCATGTCCCAGAATATGTCCCACGACTGTTCTTTTCTGTACACCCTTCCAAAGTTTCCTTTCTTTATTTGCTTTTCATAGCACTTCTGTGTTTGATACCATCTCCACGTATTTAAAAGAAGCAAATTAAATTACCCAAATAAAAAAAGGATCGTTAACTCGTTAATCTAAGGTGTTATGGTGAGGACGGTAACTTAAAAGAAGTGAATCTGCATAAGCATGGAAAAATAATGAGAAAACTACCCTCAGTACATGGTTAGTGTTGTTAAGAACTACTCGTTTATGCATAATAATCTCAAAATAACTAAGAATGTATTCAGAAATATATTTTCGTGAATCATTTTGACCCATTAACTATCTTCTAGGTCTGCCCCCTTGTACAAATTACGTTTGCAAATTTTAAACAAATGGTATTCACTAATGTATTGGAATTTAATATTTACTTCGGAGTAGGGCCTTGAATTAATCATAATAAATGTGCTCATAAATGATAAATAGATAAGGGAATCAAAACCCCGACATTATGGTTTCACGCCAGTTTTTTCATTAAACTCCCCATTATTATTTCATGCTTTTTTTTTTTACCTAACGACGCCGTATACTTGAAGGAGAATACTCTCACATCTCGGTATTTATTTTCATAGGGGTGGACATTCTGAAGCTTCAAAACCACCTAAACAATCTTCAATCGTTTTAGAGATTATTTGTTGTGATCCTGTTTGTAAAAATGTATTTATTTGTTTAAGGAAGGCCCACGAAATCTTCCGGTCCTAAGAACAAAGTAAAGGGATATAAACATACATATAATATAATATACATATTTATATCTCTTTACTTTATTCTTAGAATCGGGAAAATTTGTATGAAATGTCGTTGGAAAGGAGCTAGTTTCAGCTTTAAGAAATACACAAAATACCTAAAATTAAGATGGGCGTGTAGGGGACGCAAGAAAAGGTAAGTGTTTTTTGCAGTTTTTGTATCATAACTGTTTTTTTGTCAAAATAAATAAAATATTGCTTAAATAAATGCGTAGAGTTTAATTTCCTTCACATGGTGACACCAACATTTTGTGAATATCCACCAAGGTTGTTTTGAAATTTAATGACAAACTTTTCTCTTCATTTAAAAAGTTCCTCATCCAATGTCACTGTGTTCATGACAGATATTCAACAACTGTTGAACAATGTTTGTACTGAAGCAATATTTGATTAATTTTGGCAAAAAAAAAAAAAGTTTTGCTATGAAAGTTGTAAAAACATTTAACTTTTCTCATGCTCCTTACATCCCCACCATAAGGAATGGTCTATGGATGGATATGCACTATCTTGGGCTACTTGGGGCTTTTAGAAACACACCCCAAGGCAATCGAGGTAGGTCTATCTTCTGCCATCTGTTCAGGAGCTGTAACTGTATTAATCATGATCGGATTTATAAATTATGAAACCTTCTTGGAACGAGACCATGTTGGCTAGTCCAACGACAGAGCGTTGGCATGCCAGACTAAGGGCACAGGCTTAGAATCCCCTGTTTTATTTCTCAACTTATTTTACACGGGATGATATTTAACACATTTTTTTTTTTAATTTAATAAAGTTGAAAAGTGACACCTGGCAAAGGGAATCTATCCCTGGATCTTTGGCGAGGGGCGTAGCTGATCTATCACTGAGTTATCCAGGATTCATCCCATGTTCAGGGGCATTATTCATTCATAGCTTAAGGCAGAGTCTATGATGGACGTGTGAATCAATCGGATACTTGGAGCTATAATTAAACCACATATATTGGTGGCTCTTGGTTAGCGTTTTTACTGACACTCACCCCAGAGTTTTTATTCCCTTGTTCAAGTGTAATTTTTCAACTATATTTAATTTAATTGAAACATCTACCCCAACGCACGGTTATATTCCTGCCAAGGGTGACTTCTATCTATTTCTTGTATTTAATAGTTTGAAAAACGTATTGAATTCACTAACATTACATCTATTGTTAATTTGATTAAAAACAATAAATTTATATTAGAATTATTAAAACAAATGCGGCTATAGGATTCACAGAAGGGATTACACTTTCTCATCACTTGACACGATACCACGTGATAAAGTATGAGAAGTGTTACAGTTGGGGGTAAGGGGGGGTTTAGGAACGCAAGTTAAGGGCAGTGAAATTGCAGTTTTAATAGCAAAACTTTTTTCTGTCTAAAATAAATATCTGATAAGAATATCCTGAAATTTAATGACAACTTTTTCTCTACATTAAAAAATTTCCTCATTTATTGCCGCTATTCTCATGACAGATATTTAACAACTGTCGAACTCATCATGTGAAGAAAATTAAACTTTAAATCTTTATTAGAGCCATATTATATTTATTTTGACAAAAAAAAGTATTGCTATTAAAACCTGAAAAAAACTTGGCCTTAATTCACGTTCCCTACAGCCCCACCTTAACTCACGTTCCCTACAACCCCACCTTAACTCACGTTCCAAACAACCCCACCTTAACTCACGTTCCCTACAGCCCCACCTTAACTCACGTTCCCTACAACCCCACCTTGATCAAGATTGATCTCATGGACATAAAGGACAATAAACACACACAGCGACGGACTTTATAAACTAGGTTTGTGATGTGGAAAAGCAAACAGTATTCTGGGACCACATCACCTCAAGTGCTTTTTTAAAAAAAAAAAGTTTGTCCCAATCAAATTATTTTCCCAGGCTACCCTTACAAACTATATCTCTCTAAATAATAACGTTAGCATTGGTTGTGAAGTTCTTTTACACGCTCAGTGTTTGTGTTCGTCCCTTCTTCCTAGATTAAGAGAATAGGATTTGTCAGGGCGGAAACCGCTCGCCTTGTAAAGCGTACAATGAGGTTACCACCCCCATCCTCCCAGGGACCAACCCACCATAAACATCACCTGAGACGGGAGGAGGTAGAAGGAGGATCAGAGATAAAAAATAAAACGTTGTGAAGTCACCCGAGGAAAGTTCAGGGCTGTTAGCTGCTGCTTACGTTACACCAGTCCTCTACAAAACAAATTGCTATATGTAGATGGAACACGCTCTCAGCAAAACAAATGGCTATGTGTACCTTTAATTCTATTCTTTATTTCTATTTTTTTGCCCACTGTTCAGCAAAAGTTTTATTTATAATGTATGCGTAACGCGGAAACGAACAGTTCAACTAAAGGGCACTTTAAACAATCACATTTTTCAGAAGGTGCGACAAATTAGCTGGAAAGATGAAAGAAGAACAATTGAACTGAGAGGATAAAAGAAGTAGTTCATTTGAAGTAATTAGAGTTGGTAAGGTAGGACACATGCACAGAGAGGAGGAAAGAGGTAATACACTTGAAGTAATTAGAGTTGGTAAGGTAGGACACATGCACAGAGAGGAGGAAAGAGGTAATACACTTGAAGTAAT
>CABFVZ010002175.1:75074-85479 GCA_902151445.1 Timema monikensis
ATCGAGGTTCGAATCTCGGTCGGGTGAACTGGGAATGGTTTTTCCTAAAATGTTTTCCACTCTCCCTCCACGCAAATGCGGGTTCACTTCCTCTAATTAAACCTTCCCAATTCCTAATCCATTAGTGTAATTAGTACTTAAAGCGTATAACCCGAACGGGTAGTAAGACGCGGTGCTAAATACTATTATTATTATTATTATTATTATTATTATTATTATAATGCACTGTTGCCCAAGAGACGCCCAAAAGTACTAACTAATCGTACATCCTTTCCGTGGAGGCTCTTTCCATGTCTCGATGAGATGAGGATGATGATAGTGAATGCGAGGATGTGCGACCAGTAGAAACACTTAAACCTAACTTAAGCCTAACTAACCAAACCCTGGTGAGTGTTGAGGTAATTCTCCTTTCAGTAAAAATACCCAAGGTACCAACCGGAATCAAACCCAGGACCCCTAGGCTTGTAGCCAGGTGCACTGACAATTACACCATGTAGACCGGTTCATTAAAGAATTTTCATTCAACATTTATGGATATTAGGAGTGGCACATTTTTTTAAAACTTTTAACACCAGGAATGTATAAACCAATATTTACATTTGCGCAGAAGCCCACATGACCACCATTTGCAATTTCAAAATGGCCCCCTTAAATAAAAAAATTCCTGATATTTCAGCCTTAAAATGACATAGAAAGTGCATTTTAATTGTTAAGCACTTGTTTTCTTTTTTAAGGAGTCCAAAAATTATATACGGAATTATATAGACACAAAAAAACAAGAAAAAATTATAAAATGTATTTATTAAAAATAAGTAGACTAAAATGATTATAAAATATGTGGAAAGTGTTCGTTCAATATTTATGGATATTGGGATTGATAGTTTTTTTTAAACTAGAGAGCACAACAACTTTATTTGACTACACTGCATCTTCTTCATCATCACTGTCAGCAATTTCAGTGTCACAGTCCTCATCGTTTCCGCATTCCGTGTTGCACAAGCAAATATAGCTTCATGGTAAGTTATTCCTTCTGCATGAACATCTTTGTGTGGAGCAGTTTGTTTTACAGTAGTATCTGCCCAACTCGATGATGAGTTGTTGTTGTGACTAGCAGAATCTGTCCACCTGTGTCCTTATAGTAACCAAATTGCAATGGGTCAAAAGGATGCTGCTGAATGACTGTGGCTTTGTAACAGCATGCACTTGCTGTGGTTTTCAAGTGCTTCAATTGAAGGTGGTAGCTATTTTCTTTCAGTGAGTTGTTTGCAGAACATATGCCATCTTAGATTTTGTATACTATTAATGCAGACACCCTTTGAACAGTACATTGAGCAAACACACTTCCCATTTGTCTTTCACCTCTTTCTTTATATCTCCTTCCAAATATAGTTTCATCAATGATCTGGGTAATTCAACATTATCTTTCATGTATTGTTCAAACCATTTGGTTTTACCTATTCTTGAGAATTTTCCTACATTTTCAGCTCCAGTGAATGTGTGAACTACAGGTAAGGCTTGTGCTTTTTTGTGCCTAAATCTCTCCAGATTGGCCCTATATCCACCATTCCTGAGCTTCTTGATGATTGTTATCTTCATTGTGTACGTTTATATTGCTTCTAGTGTGACCTGATTCTGATGTGATGACTATGGCAGGAGAGTTATTCTTGTAGTCGAGGATTGCTTTATCAAGGTAGTCTCTCAGGTCTGCTTTTGTTTTATCGTGTGATTTAAATCTAGTAAGTGGAATGCCTTTATTCTTTATATCATCTGCAATGTGATATTATATGTGAGCGTTTCTTTCTTGTTTGCTCTCTTAAGTGAATCAGGTTTGTATGTATTAAAGACCACAATAAAATTACTAAATCCTGATGTCAAACGTGTGAGCCTGTCAATGAAACTCTGTGCTGCATCACTTACTGTTGTGAGTGTCCCTACTTTTGTCGTCATTTTATGGACCATAATTATTCTGTCAACAATGACGATTTTCAGATATGTCGATGATAATGGACATTGCACATTCATTGTCTGCTGTTTCTATCGGTCTAATATTTTCACTTGTGTTTGCTAAGTTATGCCGGTTGTGTATTAGTTTTGAGTTGTCAGTGCACGGCAACATTGGTCCATCTGGAGCAAACATTGCTCTTGGAGTCAATGTGAGCTTGAAGTTACCGATTGAATTTTTTTGGTCAATGTTCCTGTTCGATCTGATCAAAACCATCAGATGACCGTATAGATTTTGGGTCTCTCTGAGGTCTACTGTTTGGTGACGGATCTTTAATGTTTGCTGCTTGCTGCCAGACATAGATTTCGTTGTTTTGCTTTTGGACAGGTGCCCAAATACTGATGTATCCATTGAGCGTTTAGTGATATATATTGTATAAATCTTCTGTCCGATTTCATCTGCAGTCAATAAATTATGAACATACTCTTGTGGTAAATCTGCATGTGTGATGAAATTGTGCGATCGGTCGCTTTCAATGGAAAAAGGATTCCCATGCTTCAATATTTCAGCGTTGATCTTGTCTACAGCTTCATATTGTTGCCTGACAACAGTGAATCGTACATCATGGTGTTCTTCTTGCTTGTAATGTTGAAGCCCAATCTCCGATCTGATCTTTAAATTCCGCTGAGAGGCATGCCATCTCTGGAGAAGTCAAGAAGACTCGCTGTCTGGAATTTGCATTATTATAAATGCCAATCAAGACTGAATAAACCTTCATCATCCTGTTAAGCTGTTCACATGCGTGGGATGCACCCATTGAGACAAAAGAGATGTATTTCTTTGTGACAGATACGTTTCCAAGTTCCAGTTACCTCCATGTCATTGGTTGTTTTGTCTTTATTTCACACATGTCAGCGATGTACCTTGGCCAGAATTGTTTGTATTTTATTCGATCGAATGCAAAAATAAATTTACTTAATCCTTCTGCAGCTTTTAGATGTAGATAAAAAGATCACCATTTCTGGAAGCTTAAACTATAAAAAGATTGACTCAACTCGGTGAATGTAATTCATAATTGACTTATGCAGAGCGCTTGATTAACTATGTTCTTCCCACTTTTCGAGTTCCTTTATGACATTTGCATTAGACAGTATTTCTAGCAGACTATTATTTACTATACTAGTTGGATGATCTTGACTAACTACTAAGTTTTCAATTTAGATGCTTGCAACATTACTGTCAAAATTGTAGAACACTCATGTGTGACCTCTGGCAGTAGGGGAAAAGAACTTCCCTGAGTTAGGGACTTACAGGATGACACAAGGGATTTGAAGCCTGCCCAGCCTGGGATCTTGCCTTGATATGTTGTTTCTTCTTAGCTCGAGATAGCAGATGCAATTATACAGCATAGAGTGCTTACTTATATGATTCAGAAACACCGGTTGAAGGTACTTGGAATTTTGTTTCTTATAAAGCCCGGGTTTTGATTTATTGCATGGTTCAATGAGTACATGATAATGATTATATGTAATGTAATTATAATAAGTTAATAATTGGGAGAGCATTTCAAATTACCTTTCTATGTCATTTTAAAGCTTAGATATCAGGAGATTCTTATTTCAGGAAAGCCATTTTGAAATTACAAAATGGTAGCCATAGGGGCGTCTGCGCAAATATAAACATTCTTGATGTTACAATCTTTTCAAAAATTGTGCCACTTTGCTAATCTGAACGAAAATACATAATAAACCTGACTAATAGGGCCGGATATTCAACAACATATTACAGTTGTATTACACCATTGGGGGTATGGTGGGGGTCATTGATAGATATATTTATTTCATCTGTCCTGCCCCACCAACCCCCATAAGTTTAAGTGTCCTACCTCTGTCATTCTCTAGTTTAATCTGTTTAAGCATATACAAACTAGACTGGCATTAATTTCTATAGCTCAATAATAGGCTGAACTTTGGAATACTGGTGGAAATATAAATATTAAAATACTTTTTTTTTGTATCAGATTTAAAATAAATTGTACGGTTCACCACACAAACTTTTTCTTTCTTTAATCTTAAAATAGAGACATTCACAAATAAAACTCGTAAAATTTGTTAAACCAAATACACTCTTAAAGAAACAGCCCACTTAAGATAATACATGTAATATACACTGTTACAGAAATATTGAACAAATCAGCCTCTCGGTTACCCGAATAGCATAACAACCAATTTCATATTTATAAGCTCAGAAAATAATTATTTAATAAATTTAAATCTCGGATTAGTTTTTTTAATTTGAATGGCACTACAACTTTACAATACTAAGTCATTTTGTATCTCAAATAATTACGGAGATTCAGAACTGGAAATTTCTGCATACGTTTAGTATCCTCAAAGTCATTTTCATGGAAAAGTGAAAGTTCCCATTTTGTTTGTAATGTTAAACAATATCTATATACACAATTTCATCAAAATCGTTTGAGCGTATTTTGAGAAAATCGAACCTTTCTCTTTTTGCCCTTCTGTAAACTACCCTTATTTTAGTGTTAAATAAATAATTCCAAAAATACCTTGGGTGTACCTTATGAAAACCCTAGATGTTAAGTTGTAGTCCTATCGGTAAAATAGTTCCAGCTCAAGGCCAAGATACAGAGAGAGAAAGAGAGAGAGGGAGAGAGAGAGAGAGAGGCCGCATCGCAAAAATAACATTTTCAGTTTCAATGAGTCATAACACGTCGACCTTTATCAAAATCTATAGTTAAATTTTTTTTTGATGATCACAACACTTCTATCTTCGAAGGATCGAGAGAAAGTAAAATGTAAACTACATTATAGCTCGTGTATCAGCATTGAAACAATCTGTCGAAAGTGACATGATTATTATTGTATGATTTGAAGTGTGAATATATTATGAAAATATTCTTAATCATTTTTGTAATTGTCTGATATAGTTGGTTCACGATTAATTTAACCTTTTATGACATTCCAAAAGCTACTATAGGTGGTTTTATATTCATCATCATCATCATCATCATCATAATCATCAACACCTGTTTTCAGCCTGTGGCCGGGTCAGTTTAGTAAAATGCCTCCATTTTCTTCTGTCCTTCCACCATTCTTCCTCCTTTAATTTCTTCCATTCTTCTGCTTCACTTGAATACTTTCTGTCATCGGCTCCTCCCATCTCTTTCTTTGCCTCCCCTGCGGCGTTTCCCCTATACTTCATTTTCAACTATTTCTTCAATATCCTCTCGTTTCCATCCTCATTATATGCCAATACTATCTTAGTCTTTCTTCTTCTACTATCTCATGTACTCCTTATATTCATATGCCTCGAAAATATGTGTTGTCAATTTTGAATTAAAAATCAATTTACAATACTTGACAAAGCTGGCAAAACGTGTTTGCAAGGCGGTCGATTCCATTGTCAATTTGCCATAAAAAAAAAAAGGGGGGGGCCAAAGTTACCGTGAATGTACTATACCCAACTTAGTATGGCAAAACCAATGTTTACTCCTCTGGAAATGAAAATTGAAGAAGGGTCTTTGAGTCTCATAGTCAACCTCCATTAAACTTTCATAATAAGGCTAGGTGACAGCTAAAAAATATTTCTTGATCTACTTTCATATATGCATACGTTAGATCATGGGATCTGCAGTTATCACTCTTGATTTATACTATAGGAAACTATAAAACAGCACAAATCATAGGCATAGAAGAATGTTATCAATTTTGGCCCCAAAATATATATATATTTGTATTTTATAAATTGACCTTTCTATGAAAATTGGATTTTATTCAATTAAGTTCGTGAACATAAAACAAATATTTATTGGCCTGTATTATACCCAAAATAATAATATTTACATCTAATATTTTTCCAAGCAAGTTTATATTTTGCGATCTTCTATCTATGAGTGTTTGAATATCGGAGACATGATCTATTTATTTATTTAACGATGATCACCTGTTGCCGGAGGTTAATATTACCATCTTATACACTTTAATATATAAAAATATTTACACATAAATAATTGGAAGGTACCCTACCATTAAGTGTGATACTTACTATTTGATTGGAAATAAGATTGGAAAAGTTGCGCCTTTACTATTGAAAACCATCAGTAATAAATTATTAGTAATTTTTTTAAATATCCCAGTAGTCGTGAAATAGTAGTTTGTAATTTTAATTTCACTATAACAACAAAAGTTGTTTGTTATGGTGGGAGAGTAGGGCACGAGAAAAGGTCAGTATTTTTATGCAGTTTTTATAGAAAAACTATTTTATTGGGTCAAAATAAATAAAATATTGCTTCTGTAAAAATATAGATTTTAATTTTCTAAACATGGTGATATCAACAGTTGTTGAATATTTCTCACTATCTTAGTGGTATTTTATGATACACTTCTTAATTAACTGAAGAGAAAAAGTTGTTATTGTATTTCAGGAAATCCTTGACATGTATTCAAGAACTGTTGAGGTCACCGTGTGGGAGAAATTAAAACTATAGGCCTCTATTTATTCTGGAGAATAATTTTATTTATTTTGACCAAAAACACGTTTTGCTATAAAAACTGTAAAAAATATTGCCATTAGCTCACATTCCGTACCCACCCACCTTAAGTGTCAAATAGACCGTGTAAACATATTTAATGACCAAGACAAATCTTTTTAAATCTCTTTCAAGCCTTTAAATCATGGTACTTTTATTTAACATGTTTAGATTAAATCTAATAAGTGAACCATAACTCACATCAGTGAATACGCCGGCTAAGGTGTTAACTTCATCTAGTAATGTTTTCCCGTGACAGAGAGGTTGGGGTTTTAATCCCAGACAGCTGTACTGACCTACTTTTTTACTAACGATTTTTCCCTCCCTCTACACAAAACTGTGGGCACATTTTCTCTCAATTATACCTTCCTCTTCCTTACTTAATTAGTGTATAACCTCGTCTGGTAAAAATACTTGACATAAAAAATAAACTGTAACGTAATAGTATTTACATTTATTACTAAATAATTGTATTATAAATTGATTTGTCTAAGCGCTAGTAATACTTATATGGATGAGATGCGACTCAATCATAATAAATAATAATAATAATAAACTTAAGCTGCAAGAGCTGTGAAACGAGTGAATTTATTATTGATAACGATTCCTAAGAATTCTTAGAAATAAACCAAATCCCTCTTAATTACAGTGTAGTTAGCCTTTATTTTATTGTTGACTTAAAAATAAATGCCTTATTTGTAACTTATTTATATAACTGAGCTTGTAATTTACTCAAAGAAAATTACATTTTTCATTTATTATTATATTTAAGTTGAAGTGGCTACTTGATAAATAGAGTAGAACTCAAAATCCACTCTAAAACTGCAAAAAAAAGTAGACTCTAAGAGACAAGAATTTTATTTTTCAATTATTTTTTGATTGCTCTAGAATCTTTCTTACCAGTTTGAGCTATTCTCATTTTAACTATACTAATGGGGCATAAATAAGAATAGTTGAACTCAGAGGTCATGTGGTAAAGTGCTCACTTAAAGACTCTATGTTAAAGGTTTCAAACCCAGTCAGGGTCAACGGATTGTTCTAGAGTGATAAAAATTCGTAGAACAGCTTCCATAGGTGAGGAAGGAAAGCCGTCGGTCCCAGGTCGATTGTGGCATGTAAAAGAACACTGGAATGTATGCATAAAAATACTTTTACCTATAAGATTGGTAGGTTTTTTTGCTCTCGCTCATAGAAATTCTCGTGTGCTGATATAATCAGTTGGTACAGAAAGTGTACGTTAAATACCTCAAATAAATGAAAAAAATAAATTAGAGTAAATACATACAATTAAAAGGAATTATCCATCATTTACACATTAGAAGAGTGAGAAGCCATTTTGTAAACTCCAATCCATAGCAGGCGGTGGGGATTTGAACCCTTCTCTACCAGTCACTGTCAAACAAAGACAAACGAGATTTGTGACTTATTCAACGTACTCACTGATGCTGATGAAACCTACGAATATTTCTCATGTTACATACAGTAGCCCCATGGCTTCTTTGGTGCTGACTGACAGCTCACAGCTGACGGCTTTGAAAAGCTACCAGACTAAATTATGTATCTCTACGCCAAACCATATGATCTAAAAAAAACCTGTGTCTAGCAGCTGTCACTTTTGACAGTCAAAATTTACGTATATACTTAAATGATGACTGTTAGAAGTCAGCTGTGAGCTGTTAGTCAGCACCAAAGAAGCCATGGGGCTACTGTGTATATGTATATATATATATAAAGGCCTCTAGTTCGAGATCCATCTGGAGTTCGTCAATATTTACGATCTTTCTGTATTCCACGAGAATGTGCTAAGTGCCTTGTAAAACACAAGTGTTGGGGTGATGGTGTTACCGTTACAAACAGCCCCTCCTGTGGCCTTCGTGAGCTATCAGTTCCACTCGAAACTGTCATCCTGAGGCCGTGAAGAGACCCTCTCCACCCCATCCACCCGGTTCGACAACCCTGCCATAAACTTCCGGCCACTTGACCGGCCACTGTGGCATGGCCGACATTAACTTGCTTTATGTTTGAACCATTTAGCCTCGTATGAAAATATTGGGTTATAAGTAGCATCCTCGCTCTATCATACTTTTCATCAAAAAATAAGAATATTTCACACATTTTAAAAAGGATACAGCTTAGCTTTAAATGTGTTACATTTTGTATTGTATTGTATAGTTCCGCTACGGATCCAAAGGTTCCAGGTTCAATCTCCAACACTTCCAGATTTTTTGTGATGCGATAGGTCTGGAACGGGATGATCTCAACCTCATTAAGACACAAGAGGAGCTACTTAAAATAATAAATAACGTATCTGGTTTAGAACACTGAGATTAACGACAGGGAAGTTTATTAAACTGACCCCACAACACCCTATATTCACAAAAGTTGGCACTGTCTTCACCAACAGATGGTGACCGCTTGGTTGATATGGCTATATTGTGGGATGACGCCAAGGAGTTTTTTTTAATAAAGTTTAAACAATGGTATTCAACCTGGGATACGAGTACCCCCGGGGATGCGCAAATATTTATTAGGGAGTACATAACATTTAAATATATATTATTTCCTGATGGTGACCTGGTGGTTTAGCGGTAAGGAGTCAGACTTCTGTGCTGGGGGTCCAGGTTCAATCCTCGGTTCTGGCACATGTTTATCTGATTGCCAAACCTTTTCTTCACCTCTTACAAGACGTGTATTAATCACAACTTGTGAATGTGTGGAATGCCAGGCCTCCACCGTGGTTCGGATCCCACGTTAAACTGTAGGTCCTCCATTTCATCTCACAATCACCCTACCATTACACATTAGCATAAAGTGCGTATAACCCAAACGGGTAGTAAGACGCGGTGCTAATAATAATAATAATATTTATTATTATTATTATTATTATTATTTCCTGATAAACACTATATAATAAAGACCCGATTTAGGTCTATCCACAAAATACACGAACGTACGGACATACATTCGAGGAGAGATTTTATTTCTCTCTCTCCTAGATGTAGATTATAGAATATGGCTTATGATTTGCATTATACAACAAGAGCTTTGGGGGTAAAAAGTTAAAAATAAATTATTATATTTGGGGGTACGCGAACAAAAATTGTTTAATACCACTGGTTAAAAACAATACTTGCTCCACGATGTCGTTTCAAATACATTTTTTTCAGTGAATATCTTTCATAATAAATAATATAGAGATATATAATATATGTTTTGTAAATTATTGTTCTGTAGCGTCTTCTATAAATATTCTTGGATGTATACTAAAAAAAAGAAAGTTAATAGACACATGATGCCTTTAATTATATATATATATATATATTTTATATTTTTTTTTTTTTTGCATTCTCATGTTGGTTGAGAGGTCTGTAGGATTTAATAATTTTAAATAATGTGAAAATTAAAAAAAACATAATAATTTTTATTCTTTTTAATTGAAAACCGAGACCTTGACACGGGAATTGAACCCAGCAACTTCGTCTAAGTACGTCAAGGATCTTACCACTGAGCTATCCAGGAATCGTCCCATACTCAATTTAATTCTTTGCTCATATTTTAAGGCAGTGTCTGTTATGGACGTGAAAATTCCGTCAGATACATATGAGTGATAAATTAAGATCACAAGCTATCAGATAAGGCCGCCATCTTCCACTCGGGTGGGCTTTGGACTACTAATAGTACAGTGACAACTGTGCGAATGCTTATATAATTGTTAGATGTGCTGCAATGGTCACATGGTCTAAAGGCATCACGCTCGTTAAAGAACTCCTCTCACCGGGAGGTCAAGGTTTGAATTTATACCGAGTGCATTCGGGGTGGAATTCGACAGGTAATCTATCAATGTGGCTTTTCATCCATTCTCCACGATAATGTGGCTGTATTTCCTCTAAGATACTCTCCCCCCCCCCCCC